>JAODAL010066775.1:0-17609 GCA_025379985.1 Phyllomedusa bahiana
ATCTGCTTGGCTGCTGCTGTGCCCTTCCACTCTCTGCATTGTGCCATCTGTGGCCTATTCCTGTTTTTGCCACCTCCAGAATGTCATTGTGCCACTGTCTGACCTCATGCTGCTGCTGCCTTGACCTCCACTCTCTGTCATTGTGCCACTCTGTGGCCTACTCCTGTTTTTGCCACCTCCAGAATGTCATTGTGCCACTCTCTGACCTCATGCTGCTGTGGCTGCTGCCGTCACCTCCACTCTCTGTCATTGTGCCACTCTGTGGCCTACTCCTGTTTTTGCCACCTCCAGAATGTCATTGTGCCACTGTCTGACCTCATGCTGCTGTGGCTGCCGCCATCACCTCCACACTCTGTCACTGATGTTGCCACCTGAGCTCTCAGCTTGTTTTTTTCCAGCTGTCGCTGCCATGACCTTATCAGGCTACATTCCCCCTTCAGTTTTTTGGTCAGTTTTGCCCTCTTAAGTGCCCAAGGAATTTTATAGTGAAGCGATTCTAAGAGTGGCGGCAGTCATGTGCGTGTCATACTAAAACACAACATTGTATGAAGACCAAACCAAGCTCCCTCTGCATATTTAAGCATGGCACAACGTTCTACAGCACCCTGCAGGCTCTGTGCAGCCTGGAAATAGCTGTTTTTTAACGTGATTCGTCCCGAAGTTATTCGGACTGAATTTATTTTTGTCGGGAAATTCGGCTTAGTGACCGAACCGAATTTTTGAGAAATTCGCCCATATCTAGTCCCGCCCCAGAACGCCCACAGCGCGCCCATTACACACCCCTTCATGTTAGGCGCAGCAAAAAGTGGCGAAGGTTGCGCCTAACTTCGCATCCCTGCGTCCGACAGGGGAATCGACACGGTGAGGCGCAGTTTTCGCAAGAAAACAGGCGCAACTCCCGATCATACATGTCGCCCTAAGTGCCTAGTAAAGCATGAGCTGTAAATACATCTTGGACTAAAGCTTTCCTCACCATTAGTGTTGATTGAACCTTTGAAAAGAAAAGAAGTCAAAACTTCCGTTTTTTTAGAACGCGAACCAAGCTTTTTGCAGTTCGTTTGAGTAAAATTTGCATTCACCATGCGCTTTCAAAGCGTTTTATTTTAAAATTGTTACTGTTCCCTAACTTTTGAGCAACCCAACAGAGCACAGAGGAGTGTCAAAAATGTCATCACTGAGGGTATAGGGATCTCATTGGCTATTAAAATCACATGAACCCATCATATGTATTTCACTTTATTCCCTTGTGAACCCTTTTTAAAGTTACTTCTATATGAAGGACTGCTCTCTGGCTGTTGCTTGCAGCATGAAGAACACGATTTCTAGCGAATTTTTTAAGGAAAAGCTTCTATTTAGTTTAGTTGGGGGGTTACGCAGCTTAGGGAATCTGACAGTAATGTTGGGGAGTTTTTGTTGCTGGCTTCAACTTTGCCCTCTTTATTCTGATTGAAGAAAAGTTCCTTTTTAGCAGTTTTATTGTCGGATTGCATAAGCACCGTTGCAAATCTTTATAGAAGAAATTTATTTCAAATGTGGTTGCTTGGTGAAATTTTATTGGTTTTCCAAAAAATTTTCATTTTCTATTTTGGGGGGGTACAGCTATTTACTGTTTTTGTCTGATTTGGTAATTGTACGTTAAAATTTCTTTGTTTTTTAATATTTGTTTTTGAACTTGGAGAGAATAAAGGTGGTAAGCGGCAAGGAGGGGGGAAAGGAGGGGCTAGGCATGCAGCTGGGTAGAGAAAAGGCACCCCCCTTCCAGTGCCCCGGACAACACACAAGCGAGCACATGTCAGTGCAGGCCGTCAGGAAGTTATCCTTGCTCGGTTCCATGTAGTCTCGTAATGAAGAACGTTGAAAAACTCTTTGCAGGGGTTTAAACCAAAACCTTCACCAGGGTTTTACCCCTTTTCCTCTCTACACAAAAATTCCCCAAACATTCATTAATAAAAAATACCAAATTCACAACCAAAAAAACCCATCCAATAATTCATTTTAAAATCTCTTTATCCCCAAACTTTCAAACTTTCAAATCAAAAACCAAAATATTCCCCCAACCCCATCGTGTGTGGGGGGGAAGCTAGTCCGCGGCAGAAATTTCCGAGTGGTCGAAATGCCTTGCGTCCCTGTGGCTTCTAGATCAAGTTTGGGAGTAGACTTTTAGGAAAGGAAGTCACCGTAATGATAATGACATTGTGGATCCAATGTGGTCTTTTGTGCAGCAGCTGGCGGCGCGATCTCAGTGGAGGGGAGGATGATGGAGTAGTGTAGTGGGGTCCTGCCCAGGGAAAGGGAGAGGGCAGTCACAAAGTCCGCTGACATTACCCTCCAGCCAGATCAGTGGGGGCGTGGGAAAAACCCGGTACTAGGTTTTCACAGTCAAAGAGGTCAAAGACTTGTGAAACCCGGGCCTTTTTCGTTTTAAACTAGATTTTGCCGAGTGACGTCATTTTTCAGGATTTTCTTTAAGTGTCAGTAGAGGAAAGAATCTAAAGGTTAAGCACCATGAGGGGGTTTAACAGGAAAATGCATGGAAAACATGAATTGTGTGGAATTGTGAGCGATTATTATCGCAAAGTTTTAAATCGGGGGTTTTTATGTTGATCAGATTTTTTAGATCCGCGAATTTTAGGTTAAAAACTGTGCATATCTATTAATTGCGCATTTTTGGGGTTCTGTCATTTTGGCCCCGGCCCCGCAATAGCTTAAGAAAGAGCAGGGGGAGCTGTGTGTGCACGTCATGATGGGATGTGTTGGTTGCGATTGGTGGAAAAATCCAAAAGACCCCGTTTTTTATAGAAAGCCCCTTGTTCTGATCGTGTGTGTCAGTATTTAAAAGCCAGTAGGGGCAGGTCTGCCTCTGTGCAACAGTCAGCGAAATTATTCTATTTGTTTAAGAGACGCATCTTTTAGCTGTGAACCTTTTAACGAGGTAGATCAGAGTTTGCAGATTTTAGGTAGTTAGGCTGAGATTTTAAAGGGATCTAACCCCTGTAAAGTATGGGGGGGGGGGGGGGGGGGGGGAGGGATGAGGTACCCGCACTTAAAATTTGAATCCAGCAATTTTGTAGTCACCCCAGGTGTATTGTAGGTGCCAAAAATACCCCTTTTTTCCGTATACTTTCAGATACGTGTTTTTTCACTTTGGCGCGGCCAGCTTTGTTCATAGGTTTCCCTTTCAGTTAAATTTGAATCCAGAATTTTTTAGTCACCCACGGTGTATTGATAGTCCAAAAATCCCTTTATTATCGTTACTTTTTAGATACGTGTTTTCTTCACTTTTGGTCAGTCAAACTTTGTTTATAGAAGTACCTTGCAGTTTAAAAATTTTAATCCAGCAATTTTTGTAGTCCCCCAAGGGGTATTGTAGGTGCCAAAAATACCTTTTTTATAGTATACATTTAGATGTGTTTTTTTTTACTTTTTGGGCAGGCCAGCTTTGTTCATAGAGCCCCTTGCAGTTTACATTTTAATACAGCAAATTTTTTATCACACAGGGTTTTTTGATAGGTGCCCCCAAAAAAACCCCTTTTTTATCCGTTACATTTCGTAGGTTTTTTTTCACTTTTGGGCAGTCAACTTTTTTTATAGAGGTACCTTGCACTTAATTTTAACAGCAATTTTGTAGTCCCACAGGGTTTTATTGATAGGGGCAAAAAATACCCCCTTTTTTATCGTTTTAATTTAGATAGTGTTTTTTTTTATTTTGGTCAGTCAAATTTGTTGATAGAGGACCCTTGCACTTAAATTTGAATCCACAATTTTGTAGTCACCACCCGGGGGTATTGATTGGTGCCCAAAAATACGTTTATTATCCGTATACATTTCAGAAGGTGTTTTTTTCCACTTTTTTGGGCAGTCAAGCTTTGTTGATGGGTACCCTTTCCTTAAATTTGAATCCAGCAATTTTGTGTCACCCAGTGTATTGTAGGTGCCCCAAAAAACCTTTTATTATCCCCTATACATTTCAGATACATGTTTTTTTCACTTTGGGGCAGGCAGCTTTGTTCATGGCCACCTTGCAGTTAAATTTGAATCCGCAATTTTTTAGCCCCCCACGGTGTATTGATAGGTGCCAAAAATACCGTTTATTATCCCTATCATTTTGATGGTGTTTTTTTCAATTTTGGTCAGTCAAGCTTTGTTATAGAGGTACCCTTTCACTTAAATTTGAATCCAGCAATTTTGAGTCCCAAAAGGGGTATTGATAGGTGGGAAAAATTTTCCTTTATTACCTTACTTTCAGAATGTTTTTTTCACTTTTGGTCAGTAAGCTTTGTTGATAAAGGTAACCCCGGGACTTAAAATTTTTAAACCAGGGAATTTTGTAGTCCCCACCCGGTTTTTTGATAGGGGTGCCAAAAATTTTTTCCCTTTATTTAAAATTTTTCTTTAAAAAATTTTTAAGAAAAGGGCCGTTGGGGTTTTTTTTTACTTTTGGTCAGTTTAAGTTTGTTGATAGAGGTACCTTGCAATTTTAAAATTTTAATCCAGCAATTTTTTAGTCAAAAACAGGTGTATTTTATAAGGGGCCAAAAAAAACCTTTTATTATTTCCCTAACATTTTAGATTGGTGTTTTTTTTACTTTGGCGAAAGGCCCGCTTTTTCCCTAGAGCCCCCCTTGCAAAAATTTTAAAACTGGAATCCCGGAAATTTTTTTAGTCACCACAGGTGTATTTATAGGTTTCCCAAAAATAACCCTTTATTATCCGTTTTTACATTTTCCCGTTGGTGTTTTTTTTATTTTGGTCAGTCAAGCTTCCTTTCACTCCGAATCTTTTTCCCCCAACCACTTTTTTTATGGGTTTCCCCAAACCCCAAACCGTGATCGAAGGGCTTTAAATTTAAGACCGCCAAAAGCCTGGGGAAAAAACCCTTTTTTGGCCCGCCGTTTTAAAAAAGTTTTTTAAACTAGATTTGGTTTTTTTTCAGACCAAAAACAGGGGACTGGGGTGCAAGCAAGGGAGAGAAAACCCCCGGGTCTTTTTGTCCAGACTCCCCCCCAGTTATTTGATGGGGTAATGTCGTTTAAATTTAAATCGAACGGGTGCAAGCCCGGGATTTTCCACCAGAAAGTGTAGCATTGTCCCCTTTGCCCGGGGTTTTACCGCCGCAAATTTTGGGGGACACGTGGGGAATAAAGTGTGCAAAAAGGCGGGGACTCTGTTCCCATTTGGTAACAAATTTTTTTAGTTCTTTCCCTGTTTCTTTCACCCCGGAAAAATGATGATTTATGCGGGCAGTGTGAATTTTTTTATCCCCCTCCCCATCGGAAAAAATTAAAAAATCTAGGGCTCTCTTCCAGCCCTTTGGAACGCCCGTTTGACCCGGGGTCCCCGGTATTCATCAGGGTCCCAATGGATCCTTGAGAGCAGGGGTCAGTATGTAAAATTTTTGCAGAACCAAACTTCAAAGACGAGCCCCCCCTAGAAAAAAGATAAATTGGGATCCATGCGAGAGCGTTTCCCCGCAGCTGGGAGTAAAATAGTCTGGGGAAGTTGGGGGTTTTCCCCCTGATTCCCGCAACCCAAAACAGAGTAGGAATGATAGCCCTGTCTTGGTAGGCGTTTTTTTATAAAATTTCAAAGGCCCCCCGTTCCCTGCCAAGGCCAAGGCCTGTTACTAATTAAAAGTGCTCGGGAAATCCCTGGTTGCCGTAAGAGGGGGTTAAACGGCCCCCCCCTTGGGTTAATAATATGCAAACGAAGGGGGTATGACCTGGAGATTTTTCACTTTTGTTTTGAGAAAATCCGGGGAGTTAGGGGGAAGCCCCTTTTTTGGGCAAAACCAAATTTTGGGGGGCAAGCCAGGGCAGGGTTGCAGTGGGGGTTTGCCAAAGCATAGTAGTTTCAAACTGAAACCCCGAGTTTAGTGTTGCCTTTATGAAAAAAAGTTTCCCGAAACCCCCTACTGTGCCGCTGCCCAAAAAATTAAATTAGAAAGGGTTTGGGTTTGTGACAAAACCCCCCTTTAGACTTTGGCTTCATTTTTGGGGTTGCTTTTGAGGCCGTGGGTGCTTCTGCGCCCATATGAAACGGGAGGGGACGGGGGATTTTAGGGGAAAAAAAAAAGGAATTAGGGGTAGGATTTGGGATTGTTGGAACAAAAAGAGCAGCGGGGAAAAGAAAATTCATTTTTTTCGATTTTGACCCGACCTATCCCCGAAAAAACCTTTTTTTTTCCCCTCGCAACAGGTCTGCCTGTTTTAAGAGAAAAAGGGGAGCGAAGTTCAGATCATAGGTTTTTGTTTAAATCGCGGGGGATGTGAATTCCTAAAAATTTTTAATGGAGGTGGTTGCCCAAGAAAAGGAGTAAAATTTTTTCCCAAATTTGGGGACCACCTGGGGTGGGGGGAGGTAAGGGTCCCGGGGCTACGCTTTTAGCCAATTTTTAAATTTGTGAAATTTTGGGGAGAGAGCCCAAGTTTTTGCAAAACTTGAAGGTTTTTGCTGGGAGGGAAATAAGGGGTCGGTGTTTTAAATTGAAAATCATCCGCGAATGCGGAACATTTAGTTTGGGTTGGGGGGAATTTTCCACAGTTGATCCCATGGATTTAGTCGTTTTTCTTGGGATGTCTTTAAGGAGATGTTCCACTATCAGAGATACAGGAGTGGGGGAAAAAGGGATTTCCCGCCTTTTTTACCATTGGCGTATAGGGAAAGGTGCAGAATGCGTCCGTTGACCCAAATTTGGGGCTTGCGGGGAGATTATAAAACGCTAATATTTTGGACAGGGAAAAGGGGCCCCAGGCCCAAAGAGCAGAGGGGGGCACCTGAGAAAGGAAAGCCCCAGTCCACCCCGGCCGGGCAAAAAGCTTTTCCCCCATCAAGGGGAAGTAACATTTCAGGGGTTTTTTGATTTACGGACATAGTCAAAACAAAATGAAAGGGGGCTTCAAAGGTTTTTGTCCCCGGCTTCTCCCCAAAGGGGGGCAAAGCCCACTTGTTTAAAAAGATCAGGCCCTTCAGTAAGGGAATTTAATTGGGGAGCGATAATTTTGGCGAAAATTTTGCGTCCCCTGTTAATAAGCGAATTGGTTTTTTAAAAATTTTTCAAAGGGGTTGGGGTCCCCGACCTTCTTTTTGGGGGTTACCGTTTTAAAATGGTTCTTTGAGGAAGGCAGGGGCAAATGGTGAGGCATTGGGGACCCAAATTAAAGGCGGAAGTAGGAGGGGAGTAAGGTTCCCCTTTTAAAAGGGCTTTATTTTAAAAAAAGTTTTTATAGGGCCAAAACTTTGGGGGCCCCCGGGCTTTACCGACAGGAAGGGGAGTTATTTGCTTGCTGCACCTCTGCTGGGGGGAAAAGGGGGCTTTCCCGGGCAGTTTTTCATTTGGGGAGAGGGGGGGGAAGAGATGTCCTCTGAAGGTAGTCCATTTAGTGAACCTGTTTCCTCCCCCCTGGGGGAAAGGGGAAGGTGTGGAAAAGGCCAAATTGTATAAGCCCCAAAAATTTGGGGAAAAGAATGCTGATAAGATGTCCTCAAATCAAGAATGCCAGTTTTTCCACCGTTGGGCGTTCTTTTTATCTTTTTGGGGGAAAGAAGAGTGCCGCTCTCTTCCCCCCGCAGTGCCCTCGCCAGGGTATCGTCCCCGGGGTTATTGCCCCCAACTAAAAAAGACGCCCGCCAAAACTGGGGGTACGATTTTGTCTGGCTCCACAGGTGAGAATTTCCCGTCGTAATCTGATTTGCCCCTCTAAGAAACTGTCTCCCGCTTTTACGTTTTATAGAGGACCGCCGAGCTGGCTCTTCCGTAAGGATTGAAGTTTATGGCCTGTGACGTTTCAGGCGGGCCCCCCTTTTTTGATTTAAATACTCCCGAAAGGAAAAAACTTTTATTGGGCCTTCCCCAGGTAATTGGGGTGAGGTATCATCAGTTTAAAGGTCCCAAACTGAAACCTTTGGATTTGTAGAGGGAATTTCTTGGAGGGCAAAGGCGTTTCCCGTAAGAGGGGTTCATTTAAAAATTCCATGGGAAAAGGGGGGCGCCCGAAGTGCCCGGGAGTCCAAAAGGGGCAAAGTAAATTGGGGCATGATTTGAGTGGAGTATGGGGTTATCCCGGTTTTCGGACACAAAAACGAGAGGGAAAAGGGGTGTGGACAAAAATGTAGTCGATTCGGGTCATATGATTGAAAGGGGGTTCCCAGAAAAAAAGTATAGTCCTTTTCATAAGGATGAAATTTGTGCAAAGGGTCCGACAGCTGCAGGGTGTGCAACAGACGTTTGGGGTTTTTGGTTACTCTGTGGGGGGTCGAGAAACAAAAACCCTCGATGAGTCTAAAAGAGGGTGTAGGGCCCCGGGTTTAAAATCACCCACAGGGACCAAATTGCCCCTTTAGCGAAGTTAGTCAGCTAAACTATAACTTTTTGTAAAGAAAGTTAAATGATTAGAGTTAAGGGGTTTTTTTCGTATTAAAATTTTATAGTGTAAAGATGTTCCCCCGCATGTTAAAATTTTTAAAAATTCCCCTTTCTTTCGGCATCAGTGAATAGTTTTAAGGAAAATGTTGGGGGAAGGGGACTTGTGGGTGAGTAAGCGACACCCTTCGACTTTTGGAGGGGTTTAATGCAGAAAAAAAGGGGGTAAACCAGGCGGGGGAAGGGGGTACCCCTATTGCGCAGTCGTTGCGCCTGTCCCCCTGTAACAGATGGTCTAAAGAAGAAAGCAGGATCTGTGTTTTCTTTTTGTGAAAGTGATACAAGATCCCGCAATTTTTCCCTTTTGGGGATATTAAATCCCTTAACGTTAAGGGTTAATTTAAGGAGGGAATAGGGGGGAAGTAGACAAAAGAGACCCAAAATGTTTCGGGAATTTTAGACAAAAACCCGGAAAAGTGACCCCCCCCTGAAATGGAAGCGGAACCGGGAAAAAGGGGAAACCGGGGGGGGAGAACCCTAAAGACAAAAACCAAAAAAGGCCCAAAAAAAAGCAGGCCAAGGAAAACAAAATGAAGCAGACACCCTCTGCGGGCCCGGCCCAAAGGAGAAGAAATGGCCCCAGGGCCGAAAAACCGGGGGAAAAGTTTTTTTAATTTTACTATGGGAACACCCAAATTTTGGGGCATAAAATAAATCAGTTAAAAATTGTGAAAGCTCCATAATGCAGGAGTGCTTTTTCTTTATAAGGAGGGGCAAAATCTTTTTTTTTTCTGATTTATTTTTTCAACAATTTAAAACCTTTCTATTGTCTCCAGGACAATGAGGACACGTATTCAAACAAATAAGGGATACTAAAAATTCTAAATAAAGTAAAACCCGTTGAGGACCAAAAAAAGGGAGGTAGGGTTCCCCCGAGGGGCCATTAAGAGTTCGCGTAGGGGTCCTGTAGATTTTTGGGGGGGTCTTTTGGAAAGGTTCTTTTTTCCTCGGCCCCGGGGGCGCCTGGGCCTTGGGGCAAGGGAAAATGTGCCCCGGGGGAGGCTGTCTTCGGTTTTGGGCTGGGGAAGGGAAACGGTGGATCCAAAAAGCATTGGGGGCCAAACAGAGATTTTAAAACCCGGGGTTTAAATCCAGAAACAGCAAAGGTAAAAACCCCCAAGGTCCGCAGGAGAGCGGAAAAGGGGACCCAAAGGGTTCACCTTTTTTTCACTTGAAGGGCAAAAAGGGAAAACCCCCCCTCCCTTTTGGGGTGCTCTTTTGCAGGATTTGCCAAGGGCCCCCGGCCCTTTAGCGCCCCCGCTCGCATCCCGGGGAGTTTCGCCCTTTAAAATAAAGGGGAGAGGCCCAATTTTTGGGAACCCTTTTACTTAAACCCGATTTCTTAAATCGAGGGTTTGGGTTGGATTCTTCCCCCAAAGTTTTAGTGATGGAACCCCACAAATGAAAGTTTTTCGCGGTTTGCGAAAAGGGGGTCCTGGCCTGGGGTCGGAAAGGGGCCCATGACCGGTCAAAAATCAATGAAAATGCTATTGGGCCGACCTTTTAAAATTTTAATGAATAGCTTTGTAAAGGGGGTTTTTTTAAACCAAATTTCCCACGTTCCCCCGGCCCGGTTTCCCGGCCCGGCCTCTTAGTATGTTAAAATTTGCGGCCCGGGTTACGGTTTTCTTAGGTCATAAAGTTTTGGGCCCAAAACCAATTTGACTTTGGGGGCCCCCCCCTTTTTGGGGAAGCAAAACGGGGGCCTTTTGGAGGGTTTGCGATGGTGAGGGTTTGTTTGAATTTTGAAACCGTTTAAAACGTTTTAATTTATTTTCCTTTTTGTTGGGCTTGGACCGGGGAGTCTGTACCCCGGTTGAAAATTCCCCCGCCGGCCCGGGGGCCGGGGGAGGGTTTGGCCCAACTGAATCAATTTTCGTCTTAGATGGAAAAAGTGGAGAGGGAATGCTTGGAGCTTGGATGCCTTTCCAGGGAACCGGGGCCCCATCTTTCTTAAAAAGCCTTTTTGGGAAGGGAAAAGGAGGGGTGGGTTTCCGGTTTTTCCCGGAAACCCCCAGGGGGGTGGAAAGGGTTCTGGGGGCACGTGTTGGGTAGTTTTGAGGAAAGGGAGAAAAAGCTCTCCCCCCCGTGGGGGATCCCGGGTTGGAGTTCCATAATTTCCCTTGAAGAACAGGAAATTTCTCTTATCGTTTGTTGCGCCCTTTTTGGGCCCCGCTTTTGTGGGGGTCTTGGAGGAGCCCGACCCTTTTCCCGCGGTCGAGGGGGGGTTTGGGGGATGCTACTGTGCGGGTATTGTTTTTTGCGTTCAACTGCAGGGTTGGGGTGGGTTTTTTCTTGTTGCGCTTTATGTCCCCTAGTAATGGAGAGGGGGGTTTCCCCAAAAGGGGGGCCCGTAGGGGCCCATATTTAGGAATATCTGTTTTTCCCCAAATTTAGGCATTGCTTGGGGGCAGGGGCTATAAGTGAGGGCCAGTGGGCCTGTCTGGCTTACTTCAGGGGGCCAGGCAGTTCTTCAGCTGCGCCTTGTAGGGAGGGGTAGGTCAGCGTCCCTTTGAAATAAAGGGGGTATTTTTAGTGGAGGGGGTTGGGGGGGCCCTCCTAGAGGCTGTTTTGGTTGTCAGCCCAGAGGGGGGGAAAGAAACCATGCCTCAGGTTGGGGAAAGGGGGCAAAGGAGAGCCCTCTGCAACCCCGTTCACAGAAACCAAATCCTTTGGTAGTATGGGCCCAAAGGGGTTTTCCCTGGGGGTTTCGGGTGAATTTCCCCCTGCGGCCCTTTATTTTATAGGGAGGAGTTAAAGGGGGTGTTTTTGGCCCGGGATATACCCCACGGTGGGGGTTTAGCGTTTTTTCCCGCGGCAGGGCCCTTGTGTGAGGTTTGAGGAGAGGACGCGGGCTGCTGTTAAACCCCGGGGTTTCAAAATAATGGCGTGACGGCTTCCCTCCATTTCGGCCGCCCAAAAATGGGGCCCCGGGGAAACCTTCGGCAACAAGGGGGAAAAGGGGCCCCCGAGCGCACAGGGGTTTTTGAGGCGATTTTTGGGAAACAAAGACCTTTACAGAGGAAAAAGGATTGGGTTTGGTGTCGGAAAAAGGGGGCCCGTTTTTTCCCCGCCGACGCAATTTCAAAGGGTCGCGGCTCCGAGCAGGGCAGCGGGTACCTTCTGAAGCCCGGGGGGAGGAGAACGCCATTGGGGGGGTTCCGGGCAGGGGCAAGGCGTCTCCCGGTCTCTGCTGGCCCCCGGGGGTTGTCAGCGGGTCGTCGGCGGGTTCCCCCTTGACCCGGCCCGGCGGAGGTAAGTGTGGAGCCTGCCCCTTCTCGGATCTGCGGGAATCTGAGTTTCCGGGGCAGCTTAGTGTCGGGGAAGATGGGGCGGACCCCGCGGGTGGGATGCCTTCTCCTTCCCCGTCCCGGAGGGGGCAAAGAAGTTTGGGATGGGAAATCCCCAACGGAAGGGTCTTGCGCTTTTGGGGGTTTCCTCTGTTCTTGGACCCCCATTTCAGGTTGTCCTCTATTGTTTCTTGTGGGTCCTGCACGGAGTAGGTGTGTGCCTTCCTCACATGGAGCCACGCCCCCCCCCTGATTTTTTGGGGTTTTGGCGTTTTTTTATCGACTATCGGAAATCGTCTTTTATAATTGCCGATATGACTATCAAAACCCCATGCGATAGTCAAAGTTAAACGCTCTCCCTACTGTGGAAGAGTCATTGGAAAAAAGAGGGCCCACAGGGGTTTTGGGGTTCCACCACTGTGACATTTCTGCCCCCTATCCTCTGCCACTTCCAACCCCTGGGTCCTTGTGCTGATGTGCAGGAGCAGCAGGCAAGCCCATCCCCCCGTCCCATATACTGTTGGCCCAAATTCCCTTAGCAACACACCTGGAACATACGGAATTTTTCCCTTCACATGTCCAGGGGTTTTGGCAGCGCGTAAACCCCTTTTGGTTGAAGTGTGCTGGCCTGATTAAAAGGGGGGTGGGTGTTGACCCATGAGAGTGTAGCGGTGAAGGATCTTGCCCCCCCCTGGCAGTTTTGAAGAGGCCACCAAAATGGTCGTCGGACGTGGCATTGTCACATGACCATTGTGGTTTTTTTTTAATGGCCAAGCGAAAGGCACTTGTGGACAAAGTGCCAACGTGATGGGGATGGGAGGAGGGGCGGGACCAGACCCTTAAATCGCAGGAGGATGTAGAAGGCCTGCAGTTTCGCAATTTGTGGGTTTTCTTTAGGGGGGTTTTTTTCTAGGTCGAGGGTGGGTGCGGGACGCAATTCATTACAGAGTAGAGCGCCGAGACCTACAGGGTTTGGTGACATCAGGTGGGGAAGTGGGGGAGGATGAGGAGGCGGGGGTGGACACTGTTTACCCTTCAGGGGTAAGAGATTGAACAGTTAAGGAGGGGGATGGAAGAGGGGAGATTCATTAGTGTCCCTCGAACCCAGGCTTGGCGCACTCACAATGAGTTCTTGGTGAACATTGCCTGCAACATGTCAACCATCAAGGCAATAAAAATGAACAGGATTACTGGGTGGCCACCTCCTTGATCCACTTACAGGAAAAAAGTGGCAATTTCCTTTCACCCACACAAATTAAGTAAAGCAGGAATTTGGACAGTCCCTTTTGACCAACAGAGACATCTTTTGGCTTTCAAAATTCTAATGTCACAGTAAAAACAATGTCAAAATGGGGGCAGCAGTAGAATGGCAAGTAGCCACGGCAGCAGCGGGCAGTGTGGCAGAACCCTACTGGGGGACATTTTGCAATCGATTTTTTACCACCTCATAACTCCGCAAGGGGGGGCAGCATTCGACACAGGGGAACCCCGTTTAAACCATGGTCCAGAACCTGCGGCTCAAAACCTAGTTTTTGAACTTGGTCTGGCCCCATTCGATTTTAGGGTCCAAACTGGAAAAGGGCCCTGAGCTTCATAAACAACCATAGAATTTTCCTTTCCCAAACAGCCGCGTTATCCGGAACGCACATTCAGCACAGCTGGCTGGGTGGTACCTGACAAACATATCCGTCTTTCCCCTGACAATGTGGATCATTTAATATTTATCAAAATAAATCATTCACAGATCTCTGACGATTTTGTTGCCTCGGTTGCCGATTTCACTGACTAGTAAACTCTTTCACATCTTCTGGACAATGTGAAATACAGTGGGTACGGAAAAGTATTTTGACCCTTTTTCATTTTCACCTTTTTTTCATTGCGCCATTTTTGGTAAATCCCAAAAAATTTTAATTTTTTTGCTCATTAATGTACACTCGCACTCCATTTGAAAAAAAAAAAAAAAAATGTAATATTTTGCAAAAAAATTAAACAAGAAAAAATAAACATCACTGGTTTAAGTATTCGACCCTTTTCTCAGTATTTAGTGAAATACCTTTTTGAGCCACTAACACCCAGAAACTTCTTTTGGGGAAAGATGCAACAAGTTTTTCACACGGTTTGGGGGGTCCTCTGCCATTCTTTCTTGCGATCCTCTCCCGTTCCTAAGGTTTTGGATCTGAAATTTGGGGGCAGCCATTTTCAAGTCTTTCAGAGATGCTCATTTGGATTTAGGGCAGGGCTAGGCTGGGCATCAAGAAAGTCACAGAGTTGTTCTGAACCACGCTTTGTTATTTCTGTTGCTTAGGGTATTTTCTTGTTGAAAAAGAACCTTCGGCCAGTTGAGGGGTTTGACACTCTGAAGGGCAACCCCGTCTCTGTCCCCGGCTGAAAAAAAAACCCCCCACATGATGCTGCCCCCAGATGTTTCACTGTGGAATTGTATTGGAGGGTGATAAGCAGTGCCTTGTTTCTGAACACCAACCCTTTGTTAAGACCAAAAAAAATTCAATCTTAACTCATTAGTCGGGGATTTTTTTTTCCCTTTTTTTTTTTTAAACTGTTTTGTCTTGCATGGGAGAGGTTCTGTCGGCAAAAATCGCCCTTAGCCCCGACTGTAGGGGCGCAATGATTGTTGACTTTGTGGAACTTTCTCCCATCTCCCCCCCTGCATCCCTGGGCTCCACACAGTAAAATTGGGGTTCTTCCTTTTCCCCTTCCCCAAGACTCTTTTCCCACGTTGCTTGTTTGGGTGGATGGCCAATCGAGGAAGGTTGTTGTCGTCCCAAATTTTCCATTTTAGGATTATGGAGGCCAATTGCTTTAGAAACCTTGAGTGCTGCAGAAATTTTTTTGTAACCTTGGCCAGATCTGTGCCTTGCCACAATTCGTCTTGAGCTCCTTGGGAAGTTCTGTGAGTGTGGGCTAAAGAAAGGTTGGTGGCCTTTTCTAATCAAATCCCCAAACAGTTTAATTAAAAAAACTGGACTTCAATGAAGGAGTAAAACCTTTTAAGGGGGATCGAAGGAAATGGATAGCATGTGAGTTAAATATGAGTGTCAGAGCAAAGGGGTCTAAAAATTTTACCATGTGATGTTTCATTTTTTTTCTTTTTAATAAAATTTTCAAAAATATTAAATTTTGCTTTTTTTCCTTACAAGATTTGGGGTGCAAAAAGTGTCCCCTTTAAGGGGCAAAAAAAAAAAACTTTTTTATCTTACCAAATGGGTGCATTGAAAGAAAGAGTGAAAAATTTAAAAACGATCTGAATACTTTCCAACCCCTGTACACATTTAAACTACACTACATCTCATGCCGTAGCTCCTTTGCCCCCTGCTTTCCCAAAATATTCTTAAGGGTGCCAACAGCTTAAAATTTTTCAAGTCCCTTTCGGCTGAATTTATTTTGAAAAATTTTCACCTGTATGACCTTTATTTGCACTTTTCATACACCCTTAAATTCCTCCTTTTGAAACCCTCCAAATCTTTATTTTTTTAAAAGCCTCCACCTGAAAAATACCACCAAAATTTTAAATAAGTCCCCGTTATCCCTTAAACCCCGATGTTTTTCCCTTGGCCCTGTTCTTGCTGCCAACAATTTTAGGGGTTTTCTAATCTTTAAACAAACCAGAACCCCATGTTCCCCATTGCCCCTGTTTTCGGCTGCCACCAAAGGAACAAACCCTCTAATTTTTGTTGATCCGGAACCTTTTCCCTGTTCCTCCCTTGCCATGTTTTTCGGGGCCCCCCAATGTTACTGCGCCTTTTAAAACTTGTTTTTAAACCCGGGAAACCCCCGCTGTTCCCCCTTTCCCCCTGTTCTCGCTGCCACCAAAGGTATGCGGGCCAAACTAGTTGAACCCGGGAAACTCCATGTTCCCCCCTTTCCATGTTCTTGCTCCAACCAATAGTATGGGTGTCTTATTAGTCCAGCCGCCCGAGACCCCAAGTTTTTAAATTCTTTGGGGGGCCCCTTTGGGGCAAAAAAGTTAAATGGGGTTCCTTTGGGAGTTACCATGTGGGCCCTTTCCAATACTGGGGTTTCCGGGTTTAGGGCCCCCTATCAGGTTTCTACCGGGTGCAAAACCCCCTTTAGCTAACCCTCTTGCAAGCCTTTTCCTCTTTTTTTTCAGTTAGCCATTGGAAAAGGGTTTAAGTTTTTTAGCCTCGATTTTTTTCCGGGGCTCCCTAAAAAGCCAAATTTTTTCAATAAGTTGGTTCCCCGTTTTCCAAATTTTTCGTTATTGGGTTGGGAATTTTCAGGGGTTTTCCCCCCTTATTCACCTGTATAGGTTTTAAAAAAAATTTAAAACCCGAACCCTCTTTTCTTATTGACTTTTAAAGGGGGTTGGGAAATTCGACTGAACTTCTAACTCAAAACCCTCTAAGGCAAGTTTAACTGCACAGAAAAAACATCAGTTTTTCCAGCGTTTTTCATTTTCAAAAAAAGTGAAAAAAACGGGTGAAAAAACTCCATAGACTTCTATTTTCAAACGTCCGTTTCTCCACGAGCTTTCTTCCGTAAAACATATTTTAACGTAAAAAACTGTAAAAAAAAAAATTTTTGTGGCAAAAGCAAGATAACATTAACAGTGCCAAACTCCGTAAAAAAAAAACAATTTTAGCACCCAAAATTTTTTTTTAAAAAGTATTTTAGCGGCAAAATCAAGAAAACGTATTTTATCGTCAAAAGCCATAAAAATTTTTTAGTCCAAAAAAACCGTTTAAAAAGCAAATTTTTTTCGGAAAAGCGGGGAATAAAAAATTTTTAGCAAACCCAAAATTCCCTAAAAAAAAACACATTTTTGCGATAAAATCCTTTTAAAACACGATTTTGCTAAAATCCATAAAAAAAATATTTTTGCACCCAAAAACCATAAAAAAAATTATTTTAGCGCCAAAATCCGTAAAAAGTATTTTTTTAACAAAAGTGAGATAACTTTAATAGCGCCAAAATCCGTTAAAAAACATATATAAGCGCCCAAAAACATTAAATAGTATTTTAGAGCCAAAAAACCATAAAAAATTTTAGCGTAAAAAACCAAAAAAATTTTTTAGTTCAAAATGGAAAAAATTTTGTATTTTTAGCGAAAAAAAAACCCAGTAATTTTTAAAAGGCAAATCCTTCAAAAACGTATTTTAGCGTCAAAAAACATCAAAAAAAAATATTTGTGGCAAAAACCCTAAAAGTATTTTTGCTCAAAAGCCATAAAAAATTTTTGCCCAAAAAATATTTTTTTAAAAGTATTTTAGCGCCAAAATCTGTAAAACGTATATTAGCGTCAAAAGCCGCAAAACTTATTTTAGGGCCAACATCAGTAAAAAACGCATCTTAGCGCCAAAGTTTGTTAAAACATGTATTTTAGCATCAAGATCCATAAAAAAATTTATTTTAGTGGCAAAATCCGTAAAAAAAAATATTTTTAGTAACAAACAGAGATACTTTAATGCACCCAAAAACCCCTTTAAAAAAAATTTTTGCACCAAATTGTAAAACGTATTTTAGCGTCAAAAGCCATAAAACGTATTTTAGTACCAAAATCCTTAAAAAAAGTCTTTTTAACGACAAAAGCAGAAACTTTAATCGGTCAATCTGTAAAAAAAGTTTTTAGCATCAAAAAAAAATTAAAAAAAATTTTAGCGGGCCAAAAAATTTGTAAAAAATATATTTTAGGTCAAAAACCATTAAAAAATTTTTTAGGCTAAATTCTAAAAAAAAAATTTTTTTTGGACAAAAGCGAAATAAATTTAATTGCGACAAAAAACCCGGTAAAGAAATATTTTAGCGACAAAAACATAAAAAAGTATTTTTGCACCAAGATCATAAAAAGTATTTTTTGCGCCCAAAAACCATAAAGCAAATTTTGTGTCAAAAGGTAAAGTATTTTTGCACCAAAATCCTTA
>JAODAL010066776.1:0-17609 GCA_025379985.1 Phyllomedusa bahiana
ACATTTTACGGGCCCCCTGACCATTTTTTTACGCTCCAAAACGTCCCCCGTGACGTGCCCTTGGAACAAACCGTTAAGCTAAAAGGACTGGCCCACCTTCTTTTTCTAAAATTTGGGGAAGGGCGGGGAAACTGCCTTTTTGGAAAAAAAAATTGCGGCTTGGAACTTTTAAACCTGGGCTCTGCCAGGCTTTTTTAATTCTCTAAAAGTGCAAAGTCCACCTTTTGGGAAAAGGAAAGGGACTGCATTTCCCCAATAACTTGGACAAGAGCAAAAGGCAGCTTCTGCCCCTTTTGGGGGTTTGGGGCGCATTTTAAACAGAATTGAAAAAAATTTTTGATTTTTTCCCAGCATTTTAATTTAGGGTATCCATTTTTGGGTTCTTTTTTTAAACTTTCATTTTTTTTGTAAAAAACTGTATAAATTTTTCTGACTAGGAAAAAAGGGACGTGTTTTCTTTTTCCGCCCCACACTTTAATTTTTGGTCTAGAGATATGTCAAAGGCCGTGGCATTTGAATAACAGTTTCTTGTTTAAGGTTTTTTAGATTAGTGTAACTAAGGCTGATGTCAGGTTTTCATTTTTTTTTTTTTTTGGAAAGAGGGGGAGGGTCATGATTTTAAAAATTTAAAAGGGTTTTCTTTTACATTAAGACACAATTGGATTGAAACCCAACCTTATGCTTTTTAAACTTATCTTTGTTGGATTGTAAAAATCCCCTCCTTCTCTGTATGAATCACGCCTACCCCCCCCTTTAAAAATTTCCCCCAATTGGTCAGTCCTAAAAAGTATTCTAATCTTTTAAATTAGAATCGAAATTTCATTTTTTGGGGGTTTACAGGTCCGGGGGAAAGGGAAAGAGAGAGGTTGCTAAGAAAAAAGAAATCTACATCATTTTGGTGCCGTGAATGGATTTTTAAAATTAAATCCCCAGTGGGGAACGGGAAAAACCCCCAAGCCCCCCCTTTGTTTTTGAAAAACCTGGGATCTGCTAAAAGGGTTTGACCCTTTTTGCCACACAAAATTATCCATAGCTTCTCGGGAAAAAAAGGTGTTGGATCCTGTTAGTTGCTGTAGTGGGGTTTTCTCTATTTTTCCCCTCTCCCACGTTCCCTCGTTCAATTTGGTTTATAGTTTGGGAGTTAAATTTTTTTTGAGTTTTTAAAATTTTTAAAGGGTTGAGTTAAGAAATTTTTCAAAATTGCAGTGTTGCTTTAAAAGGGGAAAAAAGTATTGTTTTTTTTTAAACTGAAACTTTGTTTTTTTTGTCTTGTATCCAGTTTTTTTTTTTGGGCGGGCTTTTTTTGGGGGTTTTGTCTTCTCGTGTTTTTTTTCCCCTTGGGGAGCGGCCTCCCCCTCAAGCGGGGGAAAAAATTTAGCTTACTTATCGGGGTTTGGTTTGCTTTGTTTTAATGCAAAAAATTTTTGTTTTTTGTTGAAAATTTTTTTTCCTTTCTTTTTTTTGGTTGTGTAATTGCTTTTTTTTACACAAAAAAATTTTTTCCTTGTGTTAGTAAAACTTTTTTACTAAAAAATAAGTCTGGGCATAGAAGTAGAAGTTATTACATTTCTTTTGGAGAATTGTCATTGTTTTGAAATGATTAAAACAAGGAAACTAGCCCAATGGGCCTTTATGCTCAAATTTTTTAATTTAAAATAGAAAGGCCCCACTGAGAAAAAGGAGTCCCCTCAGTAAAGGGGTTTATTATAGGAGGCAATAAACATTTTTTTTAAAGTTCATCTGCGAGGTGGGTACTTTTTTGGGTTAAAAATTTAAGGACTTCAAAAAACCGGGGGGGAATGTTTTCATAAACCCTTGCAGAAAGAACAAGTCTGATGTCCCCAGTTGGAATAAGTAAACCCAATTTTCCCGGGGGAAAATTCCATAACCCATTTGCTAAAAATTTTATGGGTAGAAAAACTTCATTTTTGGAGTAAATGGTTTTTTGTGTATCCCTTTAGTTACCCCCAAAAAGAAGGTACATGGGATTTAGAGACTTTAACAAAAGTTTTGTTTCCCTTTTTGGGAAAGAACAAAAGAAATGGAAATTTTTTTGAAAATTGGATGGTGAAGCCAAAACGCAGATAAAAACGGGACAAGCCCAAATTAACCCCCACTGCATTTGCTAAAACCTCTTGATACTACCCCCAAAACCCTTTCAGAGGGGGTTTCCCAGGTCACAAAAAAAATTGAAAAACCCCAAAAAAAAGCTAATGAACATTGTAGATGATGCTGGGGGATGCCATTTTTAAACCTTTTCTTAGTACAGACCCATGCAGTCTAAAAATAAAGAGAGCCCTTTAACATAGACTTGTAAAGATCTTCAAGTAGCACCTCTACACGAGCGGCCCATTCATTGAAAAAAACCCCAAAAAACATAGATATGCTATTGCAAAAATATACCCTTTAACCTGCCTGGGGTTTTCCCCTCCCCGTTAACTCGGGAAAACTCCAAGTGCCCCTTTTAAAGGGAACCCCTTAGAAGGGGGCCGGGAGGGGGTTATTACCCCCCTAAAAAAAAAAACCCACTACTTAGGAGATGACCCTTAAATTAAAGGAACTTTACACTCCCCATTGCACAAAAAATCACATATTTTCCCTTAAAACAGTATATCCCCCCTTTGCATATGAACAAATGCACAAACCCCATTAAGGGGGCCCCAGGTATAAACATATAATGCTCCCAAAAATCTTAAGAGGGGGGAGGACAAGAAAAGATAAGAAATTTTTAAAACCCAACAACAGGTAACGGAACAAGAAGTTAAACCCTTTACGGGCCCTTTAAACAGGCCCAAAAAAGGAAGAGTGGACCTGAGAAGGCCTTATGCCCCCAATGATTTATTGCAGTTAGCTAAAAAAATTTTGGGGGATTCAAAAAAAAAACCCCAAAAAAAAACCCCTGGGGATTAAATAAAAAAAATTTTTGGCTTATCACCCAAAACATGATAGGACAGGAATTGTACAATTATTGTTTGGGTATTTTCAAAACCAGCGAACACAAAACTCCTTAAAAAAACCCCGCTTATGACGAGATAAACCCCAGATTTTAGCAGGGATGTTCAGTTTAACATGGAACATAAAAACCAAAAAAATTTTTTTTTTTTAAATAATTTAAAAAGGAGAAATTTTGGGAAAAAAGCTATTAATGATATACAACAGGGGGAAAGAGCTGTACAAAAAACCATTATAGATTTAAAAAGCTTGTTAAAAAAAAAAAGGGGGATAAAAAATTTAAAACACTAAAAGGCAGTACACCTTCTATTCCCAAATTTTTTTCCCCAAAAGGGTTGTTGAAAAATTTGGTATCCCAAATTTAAAAACCTTTCCCAATTTTGCCACCGGGAAAAGTCAATGGAGTTTGTAGAAATCCTAAAGATTTTTAAAATGATCATGAGATAAAATTTAGAAAATGCAAAGTAAAAAAGGGGGGGGAGAATTGATGAACTTCAAACTTAACAAAAAAGGAGGATAGAATTAGGGGGGAATAAGGAAGGGCGTACATTTTACCCCTTTTTCCAAAATGTTTATGCCTCTCCTCCACATTCTAAATGTGTTTAAAACCCCCAAAAGGGAGGGGCGGGTCAAAACCTTTCTCCAAAGGGCCCCAACCTTTTTTTCCCAAAAAGGCCGCCCTAAAAAATTTCAG
Organism: Phyllomedusa bahiana; assembly: GCA_025379985.1. NCBI lineage: Eukaryota > Metazoa > Chordata > Amphibia > Anura > Hylidae > Phyllomedusa > Phyllomedusa bahiana. The sequence goes on from JAODAL010066776.1 coordinate 3,647, forward strand.
ATTTTAAATTTGTCAAGAAACTGGGCATTCTCAAGACAGGGGGCCAAACAAAACGAAAAGGGGAACTTTCCGGGAATAACCCCAGTCAAGCTCCAAAAACCCAATTTTAAATTGACTGGGACCCCTGGGGGACCCTCGGGACACTGGGCCCTCCAGACTCGCCCATCGATTTTTTCAAACCTCTTTTGTTTTTCCATAAGCCCCTTCCCCCCAACGGGGCCCTATGGTTACTTGTGAAGTAGATGGCAGGGGGGGGGGGGTTTTTCCCTTTCCTTTTTGCCGGGGTCGGAGTATCTCTTATTAAAAATGGTTTCTTCCGCTCCCCAGAAGTGTTTTGGGTCCTGTTGTAGGGAAAGGGTGGTAAAGCCCAAAAGTTATCCTGGTCTCAAACCCCCAAAGTCACAAATTGGCCCCTAAACCACTGAATACTCTTTCATAAAGCCCAAGGCAGAGGGCCCCCACTGAGCTTACTTGGAAGAGTTCTTTTTTTTAAAGGGTTTGGGGGTGCACCTTTCTTTTGCCCCCGGATGGAATTCACTTGCAATTTCCCCAAAACAATATCCCAGGGAACCCCTGTGTACCTACTGTATGCTGGCTTTTTTTAATGCCCAACCCAGGAAAGAGGACAAAAACAGACCCTGAAGTTCTTTTAATGTTGCAAAAAGTCCCCTTGGAACTTTTTGGGGAATGTTGTTCTACTGAATTAGGGGGCCGGATGGCAAAATTTTTCCCAACCTTTTTTACATTAAATTTGGCTCCCCAAATTAGTAGATTGTCCCAAATTAGGCCCCAGTACCCTTTAAAAGCCGAAGCGGGAAAAATGGGCTAGCTCCAAAAATTGAGTCTTTGTTGAACAGGGGGTCATTACAAAAACCAGAAAGTCCTTGGTAACAGCCCAACCACCCCATCAAAAAGAGTGGAAGGAAAAAACAGGGAGACTTTTTGCAAAAAACCAAAGGGGCCCTAAATGAGGCCCCGTGACCCCTTTGCATCCCTTTTTAAGGGGGGGGTTTCCCAAACCCCAGTACAATTCCTTCAAAAACCCAATTGGCAGCACCCCATTTTTCAGTTTTTTAAATTTATGTTGGGGTGTTTTTCTCCATTCCGATTACATGGGGACTCCCAATATTTGTTTGCTTTCACATCGGGGGTCAATTTTTCCCCTTTGGCAACTTTTTCCTCGGGGTTTTTAAATTAACCCACTATTTTCTAGGCACCCCGCCAAAACCTGGGGGGGCCCACAATAATTTTGCTCTGCTCAAAAAAAAAGGGGATACCTAATTAAACACACAAGCTCTGCTCATTTTTTTTGCAGAAACGGAACAAAGTTTCCAAAAAAAAAAGGTACAACTTGTAGAGAAAAAGGTGACTTCATTGGAAAACGGGGCCTTACCCTGGCCACAGAAAACCTATACCAGAAGAGTAGCGGCCATAAAAAATTGCCTTTTCCCATTAAAAAACAGGGGACTAAAAACAATTTCGGGAAAATGGTGGGGAAAATTGTAGACAGTGGATCCCTTTGGGTTTATTCTTTGTATCCGCCCCACTGTTTGACTTAACCAAAGTTTCGTGGCCCCCCTCTCCAAAAACCCCCCCTTAAAAAATGAGACCAGGCAGGCTTTTGGGTCTTAAGCAGGCCCCTCTCAGCCCTTGCTCTAGGGCCAACCTGACAAATAAAAAACCCATTCCTTTTGTATTTGTCATGAAGTCAAAAGGACATTCGGGCTTGTCACTCAAAATTCCAACAATAAATTCCAAAACCGCCTATAGTTTTATATAGTGGTCAGTTAGATCCTGTACGAAAGGATGCATGCATCCCTTTTAAAAGCCATAGCGGCTGCTGCAATTTGCGTAAAGAAAAACCCCCCAATTGGTTCTGATGCACTTTTTTTAAATTGTCTGGGTTCCCCACTTTTGAAATGCACTTTTTTAATTTGTCAGCGTACAAAAAAAGGCACCCTTCCGGCCCCCTCGAGGGGAAGCTTGCCCCCCTGCGCCAAGCCACCCCTTCTTCACCGGTGCCCCTAAATTAAAACCCTGCTATTTTGGGTTCCCAACTTTGAGGTTCAAGAAGGATAGTGGGGAAAATTTCCCACCGGTAAAAGACTTATTTTGGGGGGGTGCGGAGACCTGTTTGTTTTTGGGCGCATCCCCAAAAACTCTGACACTCCCCACGCCAAAAATTTGGGGGGGAAAAAACCACTTAAAACACCCAGACAAAATGGTGCTGTATGTAGATGGCATTTTGTCACAGACAAAATAAATCAGGGGCATTGACATCGGGTTTTTTTCTGTGGTAGATGATCACACTACTGTGTACCTGAAAAACTTGGGAATCCCCCTCATTTGCCCAGTAGCTGATTTTATGTGCCCTAAAAAAAAGCATGTAAATTTTTGTCTAAAGGGCCCAAAACGGGTAAACATATAAAAGGGAACACGATTTTTGTTTTTGGGGTTTTGGCCCAAACCTTTTTGGGAAAGATAGGGGAAAATGGGGAATTTTTTTTGACTGTTTAAAGGGTTTCCCCCGGGTGGTTTAGCAAAAGTTTTTAGCCACATTGCTTGAAGTTTTTCCACCTTCCCAAAAGTTTGGGGCGGGTGATTAAATTTCAAGCCCCACCTTCCCCCCATGATCCCCTTTGGGAAAACATGGAAATTCCCAGAGCAACAGGCTGCATAGAGTTGCAGCGAGTAAAAATGCCTTGTTTTAAGTTTAAAGTCTGAAAAAACCCTGGGTATTTTTTTAAACCTGACTTTGAAATTTTGGGTTAACTTTGAAAACCAATTTTTTCCCTCAGGAAAAGGCCCGAGGGAAGGTTAGGGGGTGACACAGAATGTTGATGGGGGCCTTTGGACCAATAGTGAAAAAAAACCAGGGGCCCCCCAAAAATTCTTTGCCAGCGCTGGCTGAAGCCGCCCCAGGGATTTAAACCCATAGTGGAAAGAAAGCGATGGGGGAATTTGGTTTTCCCATCCCGGGTGGGGCCACCAGGTTTCACTGTGTTTGCGGGAAAATAAGGTGTCTGCCCTTGCCAAAAAACCCTTTCCAACGGGAACGCTGGAGGTGCAGGGGGAACCCCACCTTCACCCCTTTCCCAAATCCAAAACGGGCCCTTTCCCAAAACCCTACAGGTAGATTTTAAAACAGTTTCCCAAAAGGTTTAAAAAAAGGTTTATTTTTATGTCCTTGGGCTGTGTTAATCAATTTTTTAGGGTGGGGCGAAGCATACCCCACTTTCATCTCAAATGGCTACCAAAGCGCTGCGAAAATCTGCCCAAAAAGGGTTTTTATTCAGTTTTGGTTTAAAACCCCAAGGTTGTTTTCCAGTGTCGGGACCTGCATTCCCCTTTGGGAATTTTATTTCAAACCATTTGGCTTTGTTTTGGGGTAAAGTAACGTTGCATCCCCGTTAAACACCCCCGGAGGGAGTGGCCCTGGTTTGAAAGGTTTTTAATGCACCCCCAAAGGGAAAACTAGCCCAATTTTTGCAAAGGAAAAAGGTAGAGGGGGCCTGATGCTTTTTCCCTTGTTTTTTGGGAAAAAGCGTAAATAACCCCCAAAAAAACCAAATGGGGGGCCCCCCAACTATCACCCTTGAGAAATTTGTTTGGAAAATTGCCCCAATCACCCAAAATCCCCACCTTTCCAAAAAACTGCACATTCCCCTCTTTAACAAAATCTTAATGTGGACTATGTGCTTCCCAAAAACCCAAAAAAAATTTTTGGTTTTTATCAACAAATTTGGGGACCTGCAACCCCGTCCCTACTCTTTCCCGTCACAACGTCAAACCAGGGGTAAGGGTTTTGATTCGCAAATTTTTTGTTTGGGGTTTTTTTTCAGAAAGGTGGGCCGGTTCCCTTTTAAAATTTTTGATGACCATCCTTCAAGTGTTTAAAGTCAAAGGGAAAAGGAACGTGGATCCATGCGTCACACTGCAAACGTGTAAACCCCCCATCGAGACGGAAGCAAGTACCCTGCCCCGGTGCTACTATGCCCCCCCTGTCCCAAACCGAAGGTGAAAACCAAAAAGATATCCCCGAGCTCTACCGCTCCAACGTTGGTTTTTCCATTAAACCATTTAAAAAAAGAAAGCAGCTTGGGAAATAATCAAAGTGTTACCCTTCCCTCCCCGTGAAGAAAAAAAAAATCGGAGATGCCCCCCTGTACAATAAATTACTTTTTGGGCCCCAACCCAGCACAAGACTTTGCTTAGTATTTGGGGGGATGGTTTTTGTTGTTCTTATTCTGCCCCTTTTTACAGGAATTCAGGGGCGCATAGCCGAAGATTCTATGCCAAAAATGGGCAGGGAAAATGCCCCCAGGTTTAGAGTGAGGATGATAACACTATTCCTGGAAAACCCAAAGGGAAAAACATCTGTCATATATAATTGGGATTGAAAGTTCTTGGGAAACCTTTTCGGATATGAGGGTAGGTGCATTAAAAAAAAAAAAGGTGGTTTTGGTCAAATGAATCTGTAAGATGGTTTAAAAAAGAAATTACATGAACATTTTCATTTAACAGGGTTTAAAAAGTTACTTAAAAAATTTCAAAAACACCCTACCCAAAAGCACCCCAGGTTTTAAAAGGGTTGCTGGATTTTACAATTCACCAGTAACATCACAACCTTTTCCATTCATAGCACCCCCTGTTAAAAATTTAAAAAAAACCATTTTAGGAGAAAATGACACTTTTCACTTTCCCAGGAATTAAGTTATCAGGGTTTTTATAAAAACAGAGTTTCTTTTCCCCTAGCAGGATGGCAAACACCCCCTTGGTTTGGGGTTTCGTACGTGCCTTACAAAAGGGGAAACTCCAATTTCCCTTTTCCATATGTGGGGGGGGTTTCCAAAAACCTCTTTTTATGTAACAGGGTGGAACACCCCCAAACACAGATTTTGGGGACATTTCCTATCGAAATTGGGGCACTTTAAAAGGGGAGTTTTTTTGCACATTTTTAGAACCCCCTAGGACCCGGGGCACTGACAAAACACCTCGGGATTCCCCTGGATTAAATTATCAACTCATGCAAGGAGGTTCCCCAAACACTTGCAGAACTTGGAATATTTCAGAGTTTAACTTATACCCTTTAGTTTAAAAAGGGCCCTTTAAAAAGGGCACTTTCACATATAATTGGTGCCCCTTTCCCCCAGAAACCAACCCCTTTTCGTGGATGCATCCGAAAAATTTCATACAGGTTAATTTACAAAATTTTTGGGGGGTGACCACATAAATTTTCCCGGGGGGAAAAAAAAAAACCCCTATATTTTTGTATGTTTGGGTTTTAATGCCTTTCAAGTTTTTTCCCACCCAAAGGGGTCGGTATGTACTATTGGCCCCGCTGCCAAATTTGGGTACAGGCCGTCCCACACGAAAGAAATCAAAATTGATCCAAAATTTCCCCGACATACGATTTGCAAAGGGCGGGGGGTCCCTTTTTAAAAACCCTTTTATCAAGTAAAACCTGTATTTTACGCTTTTAAAATTTTTTTACCCATCAAAGGAAAAATTTTTAGGGTTACCCAACGCCACCCCTCTTAAAAAAGTTAGGGGTTTCTTTGACCCAAAACACTGAGGGGAATTTTTTTGCCATTGAGATACTTAACAGGGCCCAAAAAAAGTTCCATGCCAAGGTGTTTTAAAAAACCCCAAAACTTTGGTTTTTAGATTTTCTCAACCCCCCAAAGAATCGCAGTGCATTTTTTTGTTTTCAGGGCCTGGGAGGGCAGAGAGGGTTTTCTTTTAAGGAAAAAAATATCTACTCAGAACTGTTTTCTCTTTGCAATCGCCATCGTTGAACCTGCTGGCGCCCTGAATTTTGCCCAGGAGCAGGAGCGTCTGGAAAAGGGGGATGGGCAAAAAAGAAAAAAAGTTCCCTTTTTGAAAAAGGTGGTGGAGCCCTTGGGTGGCTGCCAAATTTGGGATGTGGCCCCTGGGGGGATGCTGCGGCAGGGTGGACCACCACACTGAGCCACGTTTTTTCCCAGGCCCCTGGGTGGGGGCGCGCCCTGTGTTTTTTCGCCGGGGCCTTGGGGGCCAAAATTAGCTCCCTGGCCCTTTTTTCACTCTCTGCCCACAGATTTACATATACCCCTATTTGGCCCTCCGGTGTTTTTAGCAAAAAGGGCCTTTCCACCCCCGCCAAGTACGATTTTACCGCCATAACTAACCCCCACTTTAGTGCACTAATTTCCCCCGCCCCGGGCCCCGATGAGCCCCTTGCCGCTACTTTCTTGGGGCCCCGCGAAGGGGTTTTCTACCCCTTGGGCCCTTTTGGGTTCTACCCCTGCAGACTCACGGCCACCCCTACCCACTTGGGTGGGAGCGCCACTGCCTGAGGGGCAAGCTGACGCCTCTTCTCCTACGATGATGAAAAACCCCTTCCTCCCCAGCTCCCAATTGGGGGTCCCTTTACATCACTCGATTATTGTTTTGTTTTATTTTGCTGTCCTCCTCAACGGGTTTTGGGATTTCAGAGGGGTGGGCCCCCCAGAAACATAAAAACCCCCCATGGGCCCCTTCCCCATCTAAACTTTGCCGCCCCACGCAAGGGGGGCAGGGAAAAAAATTTGGGCCCCCTTTCTTCGCTTTCAAATAAACTGTACTGTCCTCCTCAATTGTTTTATCCCCCGCTGTTATGGCGCTGAGCCCCCGACCAATATTTGATCTCTTGCTGAGGGAAAACCCGGGTGGGGCAGAGGCGGGGTTTAGGGGAAAAGGTAGGGCCCTTGACCCCCCTCCTGGGCCATGCCAAGTAAAGGTTTTTTTTGGGCAAACGTTCCCACCCACTCTTGGGTGGGGTTGTCAGATGTAATTTGAGAGGAAGTGGTGACCTAATTTTAACCCCAATTTAAGAACCCTTGGGTTGTGAACAACACCCCCCCCCCCCCCCCCCCCCCCCCCCCCCCTTTTGGCCCCCCAGGTGAAACCCTTCTGGTACCGGGGCCCCACCCCCATGTTTTAAAATGCTACCTTTTGCCTGCCCCAGGAATGGGTTTTTGCCACCGCCACTCGCATTTTGAAGAGCCTGCCACCTCTCTGTCTGACATAAATTTTTGTTCAAAAATTTTTCAGACTCTGTTTAATGAAGAAAATCTGTATATGATAAATTTCCACCCTTATTTGATTTCCAAAAATGAACCCACTAACAGCTTAGGTTTAAACCCTTTGGGTATAAACTGCCCAAAAAAAATGAGGTGCCAAAAATTAACAACTATGTGGCCCTGTTTAAAAAGACGTGTATTTTTTCTGAAATACAAAAAGCAGAAAAAATGCTTAATTAACCTTTTTGGAAATTTTTTTTAATTTTTCTAAAAGGAAAAAATTTCTTTTGGCGTTGAAAAAACCCCAGTTTCTGTTACTGACTACAACAGCAGAAAAACACTTTAAATTTAAACCCCTTTTTATATAAAATTGGGGCAAAAAAATGAGCTCCCAAAAAAAAAAAACAGCTAAAGTTGCGTGTTTTTTAAAGACATGTATTTTTTCTTGGGCTACAACGCGGGCAACGCTTTAAATTAACCCCTTGGAAAATGGGAAATTAAAGCTACAGGGGGAAAATTTTTTTCTTTAGTGTTTTAAAAAAAACCCGTTTCTTTTACTGACCTCAACAGCAGAAATATGTTAATTTTCCTTTGGATATAAATTGGGGCAAAAAAAATGGTGCCAAAAATTTTGCGCTATGTGGGGGTGTTAAAATGACGTGTATTTTTTCTACCTTAAAAACAGCAGAAACAACCCCTTAATTAACCCTTGGATATAAATTCGCAAAATAAATTGGGGCTGCCAAAAATTAACAGCTATGGGCTGTGTTTTAAAAAGACCGTGTATTTTTTCTGACTACAACACAGAAAAAAAGTTTAAATTTAAATTTGGGTATAAATTATTACAGGACAAATTTTTTTCTTTGGGATTTAAAAAACGTTTTTTTTTTACAGACTACAACAGTAGAAACTTTCTTTAAATTTAAAACCCCGGGGTATAAATTTCGCAAAAGAAATGAGCTGCCAAAAAAATTTAAAAGGGGGGGGATTGTAAAAATGCTGTTTCTTTAAAATGAATTTTCAAAAAGGGAAAAAAAAGGGTTTGATAAAACCCTTTGGGTATTCAATGTTTCTCCCGACTGACCAAAATAGCAATTTAAAAAGTATAGCAGCTAAATTTTAAAAAACACACTGGACTTCAATTCCAGTACCCCACAAAATCAAAATTAGAACGTTAGAGAAGCAGTCTCTGAGAAAAGCTGTGACACCCCCCAAAAAAATCTCTGTATAAAAGTTATTTCTTTTGTGTGAGATCTCAGCTACTGGAGCTGCAGCAGCTACAACACAGCAAAGAGAGAGGGGTGTGAAATGACAGTGTCGCGTCCGGACTTATATAGTGCGGTGATGTCACAGAATCCCGCCGGTCTCTGATTGGCTTCATCTCTGCACATGTAATTTAGGCTACTCCGTTCTTCCTCCCAGAGTTCTTTGCACCATGTAACGCCATGTGCTTGCAGCCATTTTATCAATTAAAAACACGCTTCGTTCCCGCGAATCACCCCAAACTTCGACTTCGTTCAGAATCGAAGTTTTCCTGAAATTCTAAACGAATTCCACTTCGTTAGAATCAATTCACCCATCTCTACTTAGAGTTAGACACTACATCTGCCCTATTGTTGACTCCTCCAAGGAAGTCTTTACACAAGTTGTCTCAGCAAATGGGGGCATCCAAGAGCATGTGCCAAAGAGATACAAAGAGAACTTCATGTATACCATGTGACTGTGGTGCATGAATGGAAAGGTCCAGATAAAAAATGCCTTCTGTACTGCCGTTGCTTTGAAGTATTCATCGCTAACAATCCAAATATTCTTGATGTCATGTGCTTTCCAGATTTCATCCAGATACATAACCTATCAAAGTATGTGGATGTGGGCAGCTACAAATCCTTACTATATACAGGAATATGTGGGGGAATAAAATACTATAAGTGATTTCCAGTATGGTTTTACTAAGGACAGAAGTTGTCAGACCAAGTCTGGACAGTGGGGCGGCTGTGAATATAGCGTTTTTTTAGACTTTGAAAAGGCATTTGACACTGTCCCTCATAAGCGCCTATTGAGTAAATTAAACTCTAATGGGTTAGACATAATAGTGTGTAAATGAATTAAAAAACTGGCTCAATTGGATCATACTCAAAGAGTGGTGGTAAATGATTACTACTCTGAGTGGTTCCCGGTGTGACCCAGGGCTCAGTATCGGGTCCTCTTTTTTAAAATGTATTTATTAATGATATAGGGAAGGTGACTAATAGCAACGTTTCTATTTTTGCAGATGATACCAAGCTATGCAGTGTAATTCAATTTATGGAAGATGTTCATAAATTGCAAACAGAACTGGACATACTGAGTGTTTGAGCATCCACTTGGCAAATGAGGTTCAACGGATGAATGTAATGTTCTGCATTAGGGTACTATTAATCTGCAGGCATCATATGTCCTAGGGGTAAAAACACTGTAAGAATCACTGGTTGTGAAGGATCTGGGTGTATTTGTAAATCATAGTGTCACATCAGAGGAGGTGCAGTGGGCCCTGACTGCCACCCAGCCCACTTTCCCTGCCTACTTGGTGCGCTGCCCTAAATGGCAGACCCCAGCTGGACGACAGCCCCTATGCTGCTAAGTGCAGGGCCGTCAGGGAAAACACAGAGTCAATCAGTCTGGGTCGGTAACGGTGCGGTAACGGATAAAAACAAGAAACATAATCCAAGTGGAAGGTCTAAACAGCCGGGGTTCAAACACGATCAGGAGCGCAGTACAAAATCGTAGGCAAAAACGAGGTCAGAAACAGGCCGAGGTAAGAAACACAGGAAGACAACTAACAAGACTACAGGGAAACAACAAGGGAACACCTTTGACAGGCAAAGCCTGGAGGAACTGAGGAGGTTTAAAAGGTCTGCCCGGACACCGCCCCCACAGCTGATTGGTGCGGCATCCGGGCCCTCCTATTGGTCCTGAGAGACACACCATCAGTTTGGAGAGGCTGCAGAACTGTCACTCCTGGCTCAGGAGCAGCACCTCTCCGAGGGTGTGGTCCGAGGCCAGACTTATTAACCCTCGCAGGTCGTTGCATTAAAGGGGTGGAAGGCTGCCCAGATGAACGTATCCTGACACATAGGTTACAGAACAGCATAAAATATCAATCAGTTGCCTCTAAGGCCAGCAGGATATCAGAACGTATGAAAAGAGACATTGACTCGCGGGATAGGAATGTCATATTACCGCTATATAAAACTTTGGTGCAGCTGCATCTGGAATATGATGTTCAGTTCTGGACTCCGGTTTATGTACTAGAGTTAGAGAAAGTAGAAAGACAGGAAACCTAACTAATAAGGGAAAAAGAGCATCTTAGTTTAAAAGAATTGAACCTGTTTAGTCTTGAGAAAAGATGGCTCTGGGGTGATATGATTAATTTATCTAAGTATATAAATGGCCCCTACAAAAAGTATGGTGAAAAGCTATTTTATGTAGAACCCCTCAAAAAGACAGGAAGTCACTCCATCCGCCTGGAGAAAAAAGGATTCAATAACCAGAGGAGAAAATCCTTCTTCACCATGAGAACTGTAAATCTGTGGAATGGCCTGCCTGAGGAGCTGGTCAGAGCAAGAACAGATGAAGGTTTCAAGAAAAGCTTAGATAATTACTTACATCTAAATAATATTAATAGTTATGTAGGTGTATAAAATTCCTAAATTCATCCTGATGGCAATTTTAGAATCAGGAATTAAATATTCCTTTAGGTTACACTGTTTTTTTGCCTTATGGGTTACAAAGTCTGTATCAGTAGGGGAAAAAAGCTTAAACATTCCTTATCCCCTTCTCTTCATTCACATCTTTCTCCACCCTTGATTGAACTTGTTGGATATATGTCTTTTTTCAACCGTACCATATAACTATGTAACCATCGATATGTTTTTGGAGTGTAAAAAAAACTTGTGGTACACAAAGGAAACTCATTAAACTTAAGACGAACATAGAAACTTTATATAGATGTGTCCTTTATAAGATGTCAATAAACCCGTTTATGATTAGTGGTAGATATATCTATTAGGAACGGCAACTCTCATTGTGTGTAAACACATGCTGAGAAGACTGTGAAAGCAACTAGCCATGATGTGACTAGTCAGTATCAATCTGACTGACCAATCAAAGCAGCTAAAGAATTTGGTAGATGGTCCAAAAGCAGAAACCCAGGTATATTCTCCTCATCCTAATTTACATTAATGAGCACCCTTAAGGGTTTGTTGTTGGGCATTAGAAATAGTTGCTTGGGGCTAGCATTAAAGAAAGTTCTTCTGACTCAGGCTAGGATCATATCTGCATCAGAGGTTCCATTCAAAACCATCGATTAAAAGGTGAAAACAGATGCTTAGGGACCTGTTTCACAATAGACACTCCCATTTCCACTATGGTGTTTGTTGTGTAGACGGAAAAAAAACCCATGCAGCTTGCTGCGCTATTTTTTCCATCATTCACGATGGAACATGCAACAGAGGTTATGAAGAGAACCTCTGACACATATGTGAACCAACCTTGGAACCGAATTTGTAGGACAAGAGCAATGGGACTACTTTAGTACTTGAATAATAACTAAAAATGAACACTCATGTTGTAGCCCCCGCCTTGTGTCTAATGGCCTCAATGCTGAGATAAATATGGATTTGAGTTAATGCAGATACCACATATTTGAAGCAAGGGCTCAACTTTATGTTACAGGCAGCTTCAGTTCTGGATAGCACAGATTCAGGGCTGTCTTTAGGATTGGGCAGGGTAGTCGGCTGGTCGACCATAACAACAAAGGGCGACATGTCCCATAAGGGCTGTACCATTTTTTTTGGTGTATTTTGCGCCAAAAAACTGTTAATGTCCTATCATGTATATAAATGAACTGTCGTACACAAAAACTAGGCGCATTTTATGCCAGGCATGACACATTTGAATGTGCCTAAAGTAGGCACATCACATATGCTAGTAATGATATGCTATGTGTCTAACATGCTAGATTAGGCGCATCAATTATACTATGTATGGTGTACCAGACACCAGAGTTTTGAAAGGTTCATTTATTCAGGAGCACTATACATTCATTTAATGCACCTTAAAACTGGTGTGGCGGTGCCCCTTTTCTGACATGTCGCCCAAAGAGTCCACTGGGAACCAGGGAAAACCCCAAGCTTCTCTATTTAACTGCTGCAGTCACTTTATTAATGACAATGACTCCCTTCTTCTCTATAATATGAGTGTTTTCCCATGGACAAAGACATGAAAAATCTATAATTTTAGGGGTAGGTTAATTTAAACATTGAGAGATGAAATATCAAAAATAAAATCCAGAAAATCACATTGTATAAACAATATAAATATATTTGCATTTTGCACTGAGAAATAAGTATTTGATCCCCCTGGCAAACAAGACTTAATACTTGGTGACAAAACCCTTGTTGGCAAGCCCAGCAGTCAGACTTTTTTTGTAGTTGATGATGACGTTTGCGCACATGTCAGGAGGAATTTTGTTCCACTCCTCTCTGCAGATCATCTCTAAATCATTTAGATTTTGAGGCTGTCACTTCAACTCCCTCTATAAGTTTTCAATGGGATTAAGGTCTGGAGACTGGATAGGCCACTCCATGATCTTAATGTGCTTCTTTCTGAGCCACTCCTTTGTTGCCTTGGCTGTATGTTTTGGGTCATTGTCTTGCTGGAAGACCCAGCCATGCCCTATTTTTAATGTCCTGGTGGAGGGAAGGAGATTGTCACTCAGGATTTTACTGTACATGGCTCCATCCATTCTCCCATTGATGCGGTGAAGTAGTCTTGTGCCCTTAGCAGAGAAACACCCCCAAAACATATGTTTCAACCTCCATGCTTGACAGTGCGGACGATGTTCTTTGGGTCATAGGCAAAGAGCTAAATTTTTGTCTCATCTGACCACAGCACCTTCTCCCAATCACTCACAGAATCATCCTGGTGTTCACTGGCAAACTTCAGATGGACCTGCACATGTGCTTTCTTCAGCAGTTGGACCTTGTGGGCACTGAAGTATTTTAAACCATTACGGCATGATGTATAACCAATGGTTTTCTTGGTGACTGCAGTCCTAGTAGTTTTAGGCTGATCCCTCACCATCCTCATGATCAAGGATACCCCAAGAGGTAAGATTTTGCATGGTGCCCCAGATCGATGTCGATTGACAGTCATTTTGTATTTCTTCTATTTTCTTACTATTGCACCAACAGTTGTCTTCTTCTCACCCAGCCTCTTACTTATGGTTTTAGTCCATTTCAGCTCTGTGCAGGTCTATAATCTTGTTCCTGACATCTTTAGAACGCTGTTTGGTCTTGCCCATGTTGTAAAAGTTAGAGTCTGACTGATTAATTGAGTCTGTGACAGGAGTCTTTTATAAACGTGACTATTTAAGACTAGTGTTGAGCGATTGCGTTGGCTATCGAGATCGATCGTAGTCGATAGTCGGCCGCTATCGTTTAAAGGGTTTTTTTGATTGTGAGCGTCGATATGCGCGACTGACCATATTAAAGTCTATGGGAGAGCAACAAAAACCTTCATTATTTTCACCCCCAAAAAAAGGCTGGAGAAGCTGAAAATTAACATCCACAACAGTCAAATGGATACGTGCAACATCTTAGGCAACACACTTAGGTTATAACACTCACAGAAAAAAAGTCACAGACCCTTTACTTTCCCTGTCTTGTACCACAGCCTGACCCTTAAACCTGCATCACCCACAAATTTAAAAAGTGCCAGAGGCAGTATGATTTGAACCATCATGTTTCTTGAACTGGACATTGAATATCCCCGTCTGGAACGCAGGGATGAGCCCCAAACCTGCATGACCCCCCATTTAAAAAGTGCCGCAAAAAGGAGTCTTTCAACCACCATTTTGTTGAACTGGACATTGATTTACC
>JAODAL010066777.1:0-17608 GCA_025379985.1 Phyllomedusa bahiana
ATGACGTCGAAACCACACATTCACCCGCCTTTCTGTAATCGATTTGCTGGCCGCCAAAATTACGGGGAACGCAAAAAGGCGCGATTTTAATAAAAAATGCACAGATTTTAGCCTTAATTATCGCATGATCTAAAAATTTCGATCACCATAAAAACCTTGCCGATTTCCACTTTGTCGATAATAATCGCTCAACACTAGTCATGAACTTTTTACATCTATGTGTAAATCTTATATCTAAGATTGTTGGAGGATATGTTAGGTTATGCGATATTTCTAAGTAATCCCACAGATAAATTTCATAAGGATTGAGAAGCTATTATCATTAAAGCATTGGATAAGAGTCCTATTTCAAAGGATAAATCTGCCGAAGAAGCCTCAAATTCCCATTTTTAATGTACTCCCAAAGATGCATAAGATTTAAACCCCAAAATTAAAAAAAAACTTTGAATTCCCAACCTGCTTAGCAACTGTCGTCGAATGTAAACAACCCCTTGATTAATGTGGAGACCTTATATAGCAGCCAAGGGCATAACTAGAGAAGCCTGGGCCCCATAACAAACTTTTGGATGGGGCCCTCCCCCCCGACCATGAACATTTAACGGGACCTCTTAAGTTAGGAGTTACTGGATAATGCAAGGAGTGAATACCTCACCATACATATCAAGAAGGGAAGACTCCCCTTTAAGGGAAGCACCGAACGAAGGGCTTGTAGAGTTTTTTTTTTCCCTTTTTTCGCCCCTACTTAGCATCTGCATATCACAAGGCTTTAGGGGAAAGGGGCTAAAAACCCCAGCGCCCCTTTTGGGTTGTAACAAACCTCAATTTGTTTTTGACCCACCGAGTCTTGAAAAGAAAAAAGGGTTTTTTTAGCCAAGCCAATCCTCATCTACAAAAACGCTGTTTCGGATTTTTGTCCCTCTTCAGTGCAGAGTAGAGAAATACTGGCTGGCTGTGTGGGAGGCATCGGTAGTCAGGAAGGAAATCTCTCCTTAAGGGGAGCACCAACAACGGCTATAGAGTTTTTTTTTTGCCTTTTCGCCCCCACTTAGCATCTGCTATCACAAGGCATTATGGGGAAAGGGGCTAAAGCCCACAGCGCCCCCTGTTGGTTGTAACAAATCCTCAATTTTCTTTTGACCCCCGAGCTTAGAAAATTTTTTTTTTTTCCCAAGACTCGGTGGGTCAAAAGCAAATTGAGGATTTGTTACAACCAACAGAGGGCGCTGTGGGCTTCTCATACATATCAAGATCATACTGCTACCAAATAAATCCCACTGTACCAAGACCAACATTGCCAAACATTACCAATAACACTTCTACATAAGGACCTGATTATACAGCCAGAACACAACCACAAATTACCACCATATAGTGACTGCATAATACCCCTATACTGTTACTGAAAAAAAGATCAGTATAAAAAGGGACAAATATTATCCCAAATAGTGAAAATATATCATTTGTACCCCAGGCTCGCAGACTGTAATTCCACCAAAAACAGTGACCAAAATTGGGGAGAACATGTACAAAAGACTGCATATGAGCAAATTTACATTGATTTTTACATCTTGTGACTCACATGTGACTTTTCCCTCTGACGACTGTTGATTTCCCCTTTTTTGTTCGCTTTTGGCCCGGGCCCCCTGGGGATGACTTCTTCTGGCCATCACTTGTCCCTGCAGATTTGGACACAAATATCTTAGAATCCTTACATTTCCAGCACCTCCCTCATTGCCCCCCATCTCTGTACAAACTTCACAGGGGCAGCAGAGCAGGTACAGACCATAACTTTAGATTTCCCATCTCCTAAATGGGGGAGCAAAAACTTTTTAAAGATGGGAAAAAAAAACCCCAATCCTAAAGGTAAAAGTAAAAAAAAAAAGGGGGGGGTTTTTCTCAAAAATTGAACCGCCCCTGATCGAGTGTACAATATGGTACAACTCACAAAACCCCAAAAAGGAATGACCCCGATAGGGGAAAAAGTCCACGAGTTTCCCCGGCCTTTTTTCTTGCACGAGTAGATGGAAGAAACCCCGCGGGAGAACCCGTTAATAAAATAAAAAAGAAATAGCGCCGTAGCATAAGACCATTATAAAAAAGACACGGGTTAAAGGGGGAACCCCCCCCCCCCCAAACAAAAAAATAAAAAAGTGTTTTTATTAATAAAATTTCCCAGAGAAGGGTTTGAAAAAATTTAAAAAGGGGGGGGGAGGAAAAAGGGGAAATTCCCCCCTAGTTTGTGCTACGCAAGCCCAAAAACCCCTCAGAATCATATTCCCAAAGGTAGGTAACCCCCATTAGATAGATTTAGGCCCAATTAGGTGGGTAAAGGTAGGCATAGTTAGGCCACGGGTTGGTAGGGGCAGAAACATGGGGCACGGGAAAGGTGGGCCACAGGTAGGAAAGGTGGGTTTGATTGACCCTAGGTAATAGGGGGCGTATTTTAAGGCCCAGGTAGGTAAACGGGAAATCCATTTAAAGTAGGGAGACTACAGGTAGGTAGGTAGTTAGGTCCCAGTTATGTAGGCAGCCGCCAGGTAGGTAGGTAGGCTGTATATAGGCCCCAGGTATCAAAGTAGGCTGTTGCTAAGCCCCAAGCAGACTGTAGGTGGGCCTCAGGTAACTAGGTAGGTAGGCTATAGGTGGGATGCAGGTAGATAGGCTATAAGGGGGGCCCATATAATAGAAGTTAGGTAAGTTTATAGGGGGCCCACATAGTTAGGTGGGCTATAAGGGGGCCCACAAATGTAAAGGTAGGCTTTAAAAGATGGGCAAATTTTCTAAAAAATTCCCTTTTCAGCCGACTTTTTTCCAATTTTCCCCGAAAAAAAAAAATTTTCATCCCCAATTAATTCGGGACGAATCAAAATTAAAAAAACAGCATTTCCGGGCTGCAGAGACCCTTTTAGGGTGCTGTAGAACATTTTGTCATGCTTAAATATACGAGGGAGCGGGGTTTTGGGTCTTCATTAAATGCTGTTTTTAGTATGACAGCACATGACCCCCCCCGCTATTAGAATCTCCCCTTCACTCTTCAATTCCTGGGCACAAGGGGGGCAAAACCGCCCAAAAAAAACTGAAGCGGGTTTTGCATCAGCCGGAAAAAGGGTAAAGGCGCGCCAGCTGGAAAAAAAAAAAGCTGAGGGCTAAGATTTTACCATAGCCACAAAGAAACAATAGTAGGTTTCCAGGAGCCGCCACAGGCGCAGCACAGAAAGGGGGACTTTCACAGCGGGGTCCCCCCCCTGCACCAAAGCGCCCCGGTGTCACCTAGCGAACATTGTTAAACAACACACAAAGGCCCAAAAACATTTCCCATTTGACATCGAAAACCCCAGCAAGAGTGGGTTTGGGTTTTGTCAGACACAACCCTTAGTTTTCATGGCCCGGGAAAAAATTGGGGGCCCCTCACCGTCCTAAAACCCACCTCTGTCCCGTTCGTTTCCCCCACACCCAGAGAACCCCAAAGTGTTTCGCCACTAAACAGTGAGGACAAACCTATTTGAGGACAGTGGGCAGAAAAAAAAGGGGGGGGAAGACACCCCGTGCTTCTTGCAGAAGCGGCCAAATAGGGGATGAGGAATTTTTACAATGGGGGGTTACGTTGTGAGTGGTCAGGTTTTTACAGAAACCCCGTTGAGGAGGGACGGCGGTGACAGGAAAAACACAAATCGATGTGGGCCCGATCCCCATTTAAAAAAAGCCGGGTGAAGCAAAAAAGGGCCCGGGGAAAAAGGGGAAAAAGGTGCCCTATTTAAAAAAGGGCGTAAAGTTGCCCCCCAAGTGGAAAATTCAGCCCACCCCCAAGCCCCCTTGCCCCCCTTTTCTCTCTGGGATAAAATTTGCGCCCTAGCAGTCGCCCAACCCTTGACTACCCATTGTTTCCCGGCCCCCGGAAGCTTCCGTTTTCTCTACATTAAGTTTTTTGGAGATGGGAGGAGAAGATTTGGGGGAAAATTTTGGGTGACCGACAATCTGGTATCTTGGGCAGGGAGAGAGTAATGTTTGGGGGCCCGGGGATGTAAAGTTAGGTGTCATCAGCATACTGGGAGTTTTGAAAACCATGTGAGCTAAGACGACCCAGACCAACAGTGTACAAAGGCCCCCCAAAACATTATCAATTGGGGGGGAAGAAAGGGCAAAACTTGCGTGTCAGGCAGGGGGCGCAACCCTTAAGTTCAGTTTGTGTGGCCGGGATCACAAGGGGGGCACAGAGGTTAGGGCCCCAAAAAAGCCCCGAAATTTTAAAAACCCCCCATTTTGCAGGTCCCAGAAATTTGCGGGAAAAGGGGGTCAAACCGGGGCCCCTGGGTAAAATTCCCCGTCATCAAGAGCTTTTTTGGGGGTAAAAAAACACCCTTTTTTTTTCTTCCCGGGGGGGTGTTTCCCTAAAATTTTTACGAGACACCAGAGGAGCAACATAACAATAAGAAAAACTGTGGGCAGAAAGTAAAGCGGAAACCCGGGGCCTAACCCTTGGCAAACCAAAAGGCCCCTGCATCAACACCATGCAGTGTCCCCCCAAACCCTGTTTTAGAATTTGGGGGTCCAAACCTGGGCCCAACAGCCCGCAGCACCCGTGGACGCCTCCCCTTTCAGGGGAGTCAAGGCTTCACCCCAAACCCCTGCCGAAAAACAACCCCGTCTATTTACATCATCTACCGGTTTCGGTTAAATCCTTTCTTCCCCGACACCAAAGGTGCCAGCTCTTTTACCCGAACGATTGCCAAAAAACAGCATAAGGGTCTAGCCATCCTCAATTTCAAAAAACTGACCGGGCCCCCTGTCCAAGGGGAAAAAATGCAGTTCCCCCCCCTTTTCAAGTGGGGGGACTCTACATCATTCAAAAAACTGGCCAGGAAAACCTTTTGGGATTCACTTTTTGCCCCCTTGTAAAAACACGGGGAGTGGCTCCCTGGACCCCGGGAAGCGGTGGTAGCGGCCACACCCCGGGAGCGAGGTCTAGGTAGGACCCCGGGTTTTCACCAAGCCCGCCGCAAGGGGGGATGGACCCTTTCTGCGGCAGGAGTCCTACCAGGTCGCCCCCCACCCCTGGCGCGACTACTTTCCCGGGGGCAAGGGCCGGGGGCGCAGCAAGGTACCGAATCGAAAAAAACTTGAAATCAAAGGGCAGGCCAACAGGGCAGGGGAGGCCTTTCGGAAATTTTGAGGCCCGGTTTAACAACAGCAAAAGGTCGGGGACAAAAACGGGGAGACGGAACTGATTTAACAGGGGGGAAAATTAAAGAACAGAGGGAAAAGGGCCCTTAACGATTTTTGATGAAACCAAGGGAAAAGGGGTTTTTCCCCTGGGGAAACAATCACATCGGGAGGAAATGCTCCGGGCATGCAAGAAGACAAACGATTTGTGGCTTTCCCCCACACAACTGAAAAATTAAACCCATTGTGACAAAAACGATGGAAAGAACATGGTGTCCGCGCTGCTTAGGAGGGGGGTTGAGGGCCCTGCTTTCCCCCATGGCATACCCTTTCAAATCTGGGTTTTTCCCAAATCTTACCCCCATCTGCAAGACATTCTAATAATGGGCCCGGAAACTTTTTCCCTGCACTTTTTGCCATTCTTACACCACCCAAACAAAACCCCTCCTTAAGCCGCAGCGGTTTGACCCCGGGCCCACCCCCAACATAGGTGATATGTGACATTTCCCAAAAATTTTGGGAAATTTCCCCCCCATATGTTGGAACGACTCTATGAAAAAAAGAAAGGAAATTAATGATTTTTTTGATGATCCAAGCGGACAGGAGTACAACCCCCTTTTTAATTTTAATGTCGGGCCCGGGCACTCATGCGTGAAACCTGCAGTTTGGGGCAGGCCCCCTTTTATGCGGACACTTATTTGTCAGTCCCCAGGGCTTTCGGGGTTTAATAACGATTTACGGGCGCCCCTGCAAACCCCCCCCCCGTTCCCCACTTTAGGGTTTTGGGGTCCGCTCGGTTTCCCGGGCCCCCGGCCCCGCTTTACTTTACCCGGCCCGCCTCCTGCCGGGGTTTTGGCTCCTCTCCCGGGAGTTTTTTGCCCCCCCTTTTGGGGGGGGGCGCGCGCGCCGGCAGTTTTTAATTTTTAAAGGGGCAGTGGGGCCCGGTTTAAAAAGGGGGCTTGCCGGGCAACGTCCTATTTAGTCCGGGCCCCTTCCTGCCCTCCCTCGCCGGGTTTCCTTGGGGGTATTTCCCATGGTGAAAGTGTCCCAAAAGCGTTCCTTCTTGCCCTTTCCCGTTAAAAGAAACCCCTCTGCTTAAAGTTACCCAAATACGAACCCCTTTCCGCCTCCCTGCCTCCTCCTTTTCTACCGTCAACAACCAAAAGCCCCCCCCTGGGCCTGACCTCCTGCCCGTCCACGACCACGAACCTTTCCTGCCGTTACTGTTCCTCGCAACCCCTTTCCCCCCCACCCGCAGCGCAACCCCGCCAGTGGGGAGTGCCCCCGGGGATACCCGCCGCAAAGCAAAAACCATCCCGCTTTTGCCGGGCTCTTTGGGGAATAACCAGCTCCCACTTAGATTCCCCAAAAAATTTTTCCCCCCCTGGTGTGGGCTTAAGCCATCGCCTTCGGGGGGTCCAGTGATCCACCTCCAACCGAAACAAAAACGTCCCTTCCACCTTTTATGTTGTCACGGGCAGCGGGAGGGATCCCGGACCCCTGCAAGCGTGGCAATGCCACGCCAGGGGACGGACTCTAAGTTAGGCCCCGGTTTTTTACCAGACCCGCCGGGAAAGGGGGATGGACTTTTCTCGGCGGGGGTTTTACCAGGGCGCTACCCCTGAGTGATTTGCTTGGGGGTGGCAGCCAAGATGTAGCGGGTTTCAAAAAACGTAAGGCAAACTCGGGGTCAGGGGCAGGCGGAAAGGTCAAAAAAAAAAGGGGGGAGTGGTTTGTGGTCAAGGGGAAAGGGGGCCAAAAAGGAAAGGTACACGGATATGACCGACAGGGCTGAAGGGAATTTCTTTCTCTATATTTTCTGGGAAAAATTTAAATTTTTATTATTATTTAATTTTATAAATCCCTTTGGAAAGGGGGTTGTGTGAGGAGCCTTTTCCATTTCAAATTCAGCTAAAGAATTTCCACAGCTTTCAAAAAAACTTGGGCACCTAATACAAATTCCCCGCAAACTTTTCCTTTATCACCTGTGTTTTTCTGTTCATGAAAAAAAGAACGTTTATCAAAATGCTTTTTTTAAAAAACCCCTTGAAATCGTGTTGGAAATTTTAAATTTTTCCCCCGGGAACAGGGGGGGGCCTAAAAAAGGACTTTTGTTTTTTTTTTTTCTGTAAGGTTTGGGCATACGATTCACATTTTTTTCATCCCAAGAAGTTTCACCCAAAAGCCATTTTTGCAGCTTTTGGTTTTTGTTTCCCTTTTTTGTTCTGCCCCCTTTTCCAAAATTTTTTGTCTAAAATTCCATCAAAAAATGGCATAAAATGCAAAAAAGCACCTAAAACTTCCCTGTATTTTATGGTCCCCTTTTCCTTTTCATTTTCCAAACGCTGCATTTGAACAAACTGGGGGTTAACGCAAAAAAGGGGGATTCAAACCACCACTTTTAAACTTCATGAGTGTTTAATCGCCCCGTTTGTCCCTCCTCAAGGGTCTTGGAAATGCAAAAGGCTGACCGCTCCCCAAAAAAAAAAAACCCCCCTCCACTCCCCCCCACATAAATTTACTGAAGAAGCAGGGGATGTCTGCCCCACCCTTTCGTTGCCAAAAGAAAGCTGCTGATTTGCCCTTTTTTTTGTTCGCCCCCTCGCTGTTTTAAGTGGCGCTGAGCCCAGACCCCATACTAGTTCTCTGGCGGAGTGCCCCTGTTTGGGACAGAGGTGGGTTGAGGACAGGGGGAAGGCCGCTGACTCTTTTTCCCCGGCCATGCCAACTAAGAGTTGAAATCTACAACCCCCCCGCCCCTTTTTGGCTAGGGGTTTTCAGATGTCATCTGTGAATTTAAAAATTTTTATTTACCCCACTCAACCAATCAAGAACCCTTGGGTTGCTGAAACAACACACGGCCGCACATGACACCCGGGAGTTCTGGCCTCACCCCAATGAACCCCTGCGACAATTCCCCCCTTTCGTGATGCCCACCCCTTTTCCTGCTCCAGGGAAAGTTTTTTGCCACTGCCCCTCACAAAGGAAGAAACCTGCACTAGAAAATGGTGAATTTATTCTAACAAAATTGGGGCTTCGTTTTTGAATTTTAGGGAAAAAATTTGGGTTTTCGAAAAAAAAACGAAGTTTGGGGTAATTTTTCGGAAAAAGAACGTGTTTTTAATTGATAAAAAGGCTTTCAAGCACATGGGGGTTACATGGGAGGCAAAAAAAACTGGGAGGGGAAAAAAGGGAAAATCCCAATGACATGGCAGAGAAAAGCCAAACGGGGAAACCGGGGGGGGTTCCCGTGAGTCACCCCGCACTATAAAGTCCCCACGGGGAAAGCTGGCAAAAACCCCACTCCTCTCTAATTTTCCCCTGCTGAAACTGCTCAGTTTGCAAATAGCTGAGATCTCACACAAAAAAAATTAAATTTATAACAGCGATTTTTATCAGAGACTGCTCCTTTGTTTTCCGTTCTAATTTTTATTTTGTGAGGATTGGAAATTTAAGTCCAGGTGGGCCAATTTTGGGAAAATATACATTTTAATGCCATCTGGCCCTTCTGGAGCACATTGAATATCCAAGGGTTGTTTTTAAACCTTTTTTTTTTTTTTGCCCCCTTTTTTACCAGAAAAAAAACGGCGTTTTTTAAAGCCACATACCATTAAGTTTTTTTTAAATGCTCATTTCTTTTTTCGCAAGTTTTATCCCAAAGGGGCAATTAAGCGGTTTTTTTTTTGCAAATTTTAGTCCCGTAAAAAAAAAATGGTGTTTTCCCAAAGCCAAAAAAAAAAAACGAAAATTTTTTCCCGTGATTCCTGTAGCATAATTTATACCGAAGGTTAATTAAAAAGTTGCCTTTTTGTTTTTTAGTCATTTAAAAAACTGCCATTTTAACACGCCCCCATACCAGTTAATTTTTTGCTGCTCATTTCTGTAGCGCACTTTTTTTATCCAAAGGGGTTTAAATTTAAACAAGTTTGTGCCCACGGGAAATCAGTAAAAGAAAAGGGGTTTTTTTAAAACCCCCAAAAACAACATTTTTTTCCCGGTGTTCCCCGTAGCAAAAATTTATAACCGAAGGTTTTAATTTTAAACGGTTTCAAACTTTTTTATTCATTAAAAAAACAACCCCCCGTTTTAAACACGGGCCCCATACCAGTTTAATTTTTTTCTGCCATTTTTTTTTGCGCAATTTTTATTTCCCAAAAATTAATTAAGCATGTTTGTGTATTTTAGTTTAGTAAAATAAACGGGGTTTTTTCAACGCCCAAAAACGAGGAAATTTTTCCTTTTTGTATTTCCCCGTAGCAAAAATTTTTAATCCGAGGGTTATTTAACGTGTTTTGGGTTTTGTAGTCTTAAAAATACACGGGGTTTTTAAAAAACGCCACAAATCAGTTTTAATTTTTTTTCTCCATTTCTTTTTTCGCAAAATTTTAAATCCAAGGGGTTTAAATTAAAACGGGTTTGTGCTAATTGTAGTCAGTAAAATAAACCCGTGTTTTTTTTTAACCCCCAAAGACAAAAATTTTTTCCCGGTGGGTTTCCTTTGCATAATTTTTATCCGAAGGTTTTAAATTAAAAATTTTTTTTCTGCTTTTGTAGTCCCGTAACAGAAACGGTGTTTTTTCAACCCAAAGAAAAAAATTTTTCCCCGTTATTTTCCGTAGCAAAAATTTTTTATCCGAGGGGTTTTTTTAAGCGTGTTTGTGCTTTCTTATTCAGTAAAATACACGGTGTTTTAACACGCCACATATCAGTTAATTTTTTCCTGGTGATTTCTGTAGCGCAATTTATATCCAAGGGTTACCCAAGCCTTTTAATGGGTTCATTTGGAGTCAAATACAGGATGTGTATTTATCATATACAGATATCTTCATTAAAGAGAGTCTGTACATTTTGGAACAAACAGTATGTCAGACAGAGAGGTGGCAGGCTCTTCACATGCGAGTGGCAGTGGCACAAACATTCCTGGAGCAGGCACAGGTCGCAGCACAGTAAGGGGATGCCGCAGCAGCGGTCACTCGGTGAGGCCAGAACTGCTGGTGTCATCTAGCAGCCGTGTGTTGACCATAAACCCAAGGGTTCTTGATTGGTTGGAACGGTGGGAACGTCACACAACCCTTAGTTGGCATGGCCCGGGAACAGCTCAGCGGCTCTCACCTGTCCTCAACCCGCCTCTGTCCCATCCGGCACCCTCAGCCAGAGAACTAGTATGGACTCAGAGCCACTATATAGCAAGGATGAACAATTTGAGGAGGACAGTCAGCAGCTACTTGGCAGCGAAGAAATGGGGCCAATATCCCCTGCTTCTTGCAGTAGGTGGCAAAGTATGGATGTGGAGAGTGGCATGGGAGGTCATGTTGTGAGGGGTCAGCCTCTGCATACCAAGACTGTTGAGGAGGACAGCAGTGAAGATCAAACAATAATCGATGATGATGTAGCCGACCGCACTTGGGAGCCGGGTGAAGCAAGGGCTTCATCATCGTCAGGAGAAGAGGGCGTCAGCTTGCGCGTCAGGCAGCGGCGCAGCCAGCAAGTGGGTAGTGTGGCCGTGAGTCAGTAGAGTAGCAGCAATGCGAGGTCGGGAGCCAAACGGCTACGGTGTAGAAAACCCACTTCGCAGGTTCAAGAAAGTAGCAGCACAGGGGCTCAGCGAGGCAGCGGCGGTAGTAGTCACTCAGTGCGGAATGTTGACGGTAAAATCAGCTGCAGCATCACCATCCAGTGGCCTGGGAGAAACGTGTCTCAGACGCGGTGGTCCATCCTGCCGCCGCAGCAACAACAGCAGCAGCGCCCAGTGGCATGCATGCCATTTCAGCCAGTAAAAGGGTTTCCCCCAAACCCCGCAGAAGGGAGCCGTTTTTTTTGCCATCATCTCCCCCGGGGCCAGATGCCTTCGCTTTTCACCCCCCTAGGGCGCCAGCGTTTATTTAACGAGGCCCATTGAACAAAAAGGGCAACAGTATTCTTTCCCAACCATCCTAAGGGTTTCGAAGCTTTATGTGCTCCTGTCCAAGTTGGTTTGGGTAGTTTCAAATCCAAATACCCCTTTTCCCAAAAGGGGGACTCTGCGACGTTTAAGAATAAATTTGGCCTTTTGGGCCAAACCCAGTGGAAAAGTTTTTCCAAAACCGTAATTTCCTTTTTTCCCAAAAAAGGGAGTTTCCCCCCCTTTACAAATTTGTTAAAAAAGAAGGTGGGCCAGTCCCTTTAGCTTATCGGTTTTTTGGGTTTTTTCCCAAAGGGGGCACGGCAGGGCGGACCGTGTGGAAACTTTTAACTTTGGGCAGGGGCCCGTTAAAATGCCTTTTCGGGCCCCCCCTGGGTGAATGTGCCCTTTCCCGGGCCCAAGGGCCCACCAACAACTTGGGGCAGGAAAACCCGCTTTTTTTCCCCACGTTTTTCAAAAACTGCCTGCCCGCGCCAATGTTTTCCCCCGCCTTCCCCCCCCTCCACCATCACCACCATCTCCGGGCCCCCACAAGTTTCTGCTTTCCCCATACCCCCAAGGGGTAGGGCACAAACATGTATGCAGTTCTACCGGCTTGCCCCGGGGAGCGAAGTCAAAAACAGGGGGTTGGAAATGGGTTTCCCCGCATTTAGCAAGAAAACGATGTGTGGCTTTCCCTTTTCCCTGCCAACTGCAAATCGGACCATGGTGGGCGGAATAATGGGAAAAAACAAAGGTGTCCGCGCCCCCCACCGAGGGGGATGGTCCAAAAAGCCCTCCCCCCCTTTTGGGGCACGTGTTCAATTCGGGTTGGAAAAGGTTTTTCCGAAGTCTTCCCCGAACTTCAAAAAAATTCTGAAAAAAGGCCCGGACCCCTGGGGCATGCACTTCCCCTCCAAATTCCCACAAAATTTGGCAAAACCCCCCTCGTGTTGCAAACGGCGAACGGTCCCCCCCCAAAACAAAACTGTTAGGGAATGTTTTTTCCCCCCGTTTGGGAAATTTCCCGCCCCAATGTTGGGGCCCGGGCTTTTATAAACTGAGAAAGGGCCCCTTAACGAAATTTTTTTTTGGGTCCAAAGGGGGACCTCAGCCCGTGGCAGTCATTGGGGGTGAATTAGTTGCCATTTTTCTGAGGCCATTTTAGGAGGGCCCCCGGTTTTTTTGTCTTGACCCGGACTACGGGTTTTTAAAAACGTCCCTTCCACTTTCTTCCAAAAGTCCTGGTAAAAGAGGGTGAAAAATCTGTCTGGTTTTTTATGGGACTGGGGAAAGTTTTTACTACAATTTTCGCTTGGGCCCCTTGATTTCCGGGGGGGGACTGAACTTTGGGGGAGGAGGGAAATTTGGGGCACAAAAAAAATTTTTTTTGGTTTTATTAAATGAAAGTGGTTTTTCCCACCCCCGGTGACAGGTAAAGGGGGTGGGAGGAGCAGCCCGGGGGAGGTAGAATTTTTAAAAAGGAAGATGAGGCAGAATTTACCCGGGAAGCACCGGGAGTATACAGTGGAAAAAGGGGGGCAGGGAGTCCCCAGGGGTTTACTTGTTCGTTGGCCCGCAGCATGCGAAAATTTTCATGGGTATAACCCGAAAGTCCCATCTGGCGGGGGGAAGGGCTTTCCGGGGTCTCCAAACCTATTGGAAACCCCCGCTCCAGTCCAAAATTTTGAAACCCTTTTTTTCAGATTGAGAGAGGGGGGGACAAACCAAATTTCTAAAGGAAATCCTGTTGTAGGGCAGGTTTGGGCCCCTGTCCCCCTTTGGGACATTTGTCCATCCCCCTTTACAGGCCCCGAAGGGGGGTTTCCTTTAGTGCCCCACGGAAACCCCTGCCCCGGGAGGTGCTGGGGGGGAAAAGTTTGGGGGGGGGAAAAGCAGTACCACTCCATTACCCAAACCTAAGTTTTGGAGTCCTTTTTTATAAAGACTTCCTTCACCAGGGCCCAGTGAGGGGGGGCAACTGCCAGCAGCAACAGCAGGGGCCTGGATCAGACCCTGAACCAAAAAGGGGGGGGCCTCCCCTTTTGGACAGTACTCGCCACCCCAGTTAAAAAATCCGCTTTACTAAAATGGGGCAGCCAAACTGGATTTTGTTTCGGGAAAATTGTTGAGTTTGCAAATGGGAAAAACTTTTCATTTCCCACCAGGTTTTGTGGCAATTAGAGTGGGTGTTCAGTCGGGGGGGGAAACCCTCGTTTCCCCAAGGAGAACCCGCTTTCCCCCCAGGGAAAATTGGGAAAGACAGAAATTTGGCAAAAATGAACAGGCGTTTGGTCCCAGGATTTTTCCCCAAACCCAATGCCTTTAAAAACGTCAGGGCTACATCAAAACCAAAAAACGCCCCCCAAACCCAAAAAATTTTTAGAAATGAATTTTGGATCCCAAAATACCTTTCCTCAATTTACTAAATTTTGTGCCGGGGCCAAACCCACCCGAAGCCAACAAACTGCTGCCAGGGTTTTTTTATCTGCCCAACCCACCAACTTTTCCCAGGGAAATGGTAAATTTTCACCCCCTCCCCCCACTCTATCAATTGGGGCCCCCTTCTAAAGACCCTTTCTGCTGCGCTGTTTTTTGGTTTCCGGGGAAACCCCCAAATTTTGTCATTGTGCCAATCTCTACTTTATGGGTGGGTTTCTGCTGTTGTGGTGCCGGGGGCCCTCCCCCCACTCTTTTTCATTGTGCCACCTTGGGACCTACTCCTGTTTTTTCCCCACCCCCAAGGGAAAGTTAAATTTTGGCCACTTCCCGACCTCTTTTCCCGCCCTTTGGGTTGGGTTTGCCCCTTTCCCCCCACACTCTGCATTGGGGCCCCTCTGTGGGACTCCTTTTTTTTTTGCTTTCCACCTCCCATATGTTTGAAATTTCCCAATCTGTTGGGCCAAAAATTTCTGTTTGTGGGGCCCCCCCGAAAAAGTCATTGGCCACTCTAAAGGACCCCAAAGCTGCTGTTTTCCTGGTGGCCCCCTTTTACCTCCCACTGGGCATTGGGGCCCCCCTTCTGTTTACCCAAACCCCCTTTTTTTGCCCCCCTCCAGAATTTTTTATTGTGCCACTCGAAGGAAACCCCATGCTGTGCTGCTGCTGCTGGTTGCCGTGACCTCCCCCACTGTGTCATTTGTGCCCAAACTCGACCCCCAACTGCTCCCGGGGGATGCCGCCCCCCCACCATTGAAAACATTGGCCACTCTTGCCCCCAAAACTGCTAAATTTTTGCTGCTTTCTGTGACCTCCAACACTTGTCAATTTTTGGGCCCCTGGGCCCCCCAAGCACCCCCAAGCCACCGTGGCAGTTTTACGTAGAGATGGGGAAACAGGGGGGTCCCTCAGGAAAACCCCTTGCGGACATGGCCCGCATCTTGGATTTTTCCTGGCCTTTTGTGCAGCCCCAATAGTTTTACCATCCCAAACAGAGGGAAAACTTCCTTTGGCCTTTCCCCCCTCTTGGAAACCCCCCGCCAAACCCCCCCTTTTTCCAAAAAGGGAGAATTTTTCCCCAAATGTGGAGGGGGGACAAACCAAGTACTATAGAGAAATCCTCCATAGGGCATTTTTCTAACCGTTTTTCCCAAACCATTTTTTTTGGGCCCGGAAAAACAACCTTTCCCTTTAGCTTTTCTTTATAAAACCTAAAAAAGTTCCAAAGCAAATTTATTATGAAGTATAAACGTAGTAGTTTGAATCCAGTTTTCTGCGTGACACCATTTTGTTGAAATGCAGCGTATGGAATTAAAGGGAGCCCCTAACTACAGGGAATGTTTTTGGGGTGCTTATTTGCATTCGGTGCCATTAGTGTTTGGAATTTAGGGCAAAACTGGAAACTTAAGTACAAGCAACTGCTGCAAATCTGACTTTGATGGCTTCTTTATATGAAGTAATGTGAATCGTAGTCCAAATTTTAGACCCGGAAAACCGCCTCCGTCTCCTCCTTAAGCCTCGTTTTTCATATCCGTGTACCGTACCTCTTGCCTCCGTCCCTTGATTACGATCCTTGCCGGCTGTCCTGACCTTGCCGTTTCTTTTCCCCGACTCCGAGTTTGCCTTACGATTTTGTACCTCGCTACACCTTGGCTGCCACCGCAAACAAGTCAAGTCAGGGGTAACGACCTGGTAGACTCCCGCCGCAGCAAGTCCATCCCGCTATGTGGCGGGCTCTGGTGAAAACCGGAAAACCTACTTAGTTTTCCCCCTCCCGGGCTGGCTATTGCCATGGCCCCCCTTATTTGTGCTGCGATCTGTGGCGGTTTCCGGTAACCTACTACTGTGTTTCTTTGATGCATGGTGGGATTTAGCCCCAGCTTGTTTTTTTTCAGCGGGCGCTCCCCATGACTTTATCAAGCTGCATTCCTGCTTCAGTTTTTTGGTCAGTGTTGCCCCGAAAGTGCACAGGGAATTTTAAAAGTGAAGCGATTCTAAGAGCGGCGGAAAGTCATGTGCGTGTCATACTGAAACACAGCATGTATGAAGCCCAAAACCCAAAGCCCCTCTGCATATTTAAGCATAGCACAATGTTCTACAGCACCCTACAGGCTCTCTGCAGCCAGGAAATAGCTGTTTTTTAACGCGTTTCGTCCCGAAGTAATTCAGGACGAAACGGATTTTGTCGGAAAATTCGGCGAAGTCAGCGAACCGAATTTTTGAGAAATTCGCCCATCTCTACCTATCTGTATATGATAAATACACACCCTGTATCTGACTCCACTAACAGGCTTGGGTAACTCTTGATATAAAATGCGCTCCAGAAATCAACAGGAAAAATTTCCTCGACTTTGGCGTTTAAAAACACGTATATTTTACTGAATATAAAAGCACAAACACGCTTAATTAACCCTTGAACATAAATTGCGCTCCAGAAATCAACAGGAAAAATGTACTCGTCTTTGGCGTTTAGAAACACCGTGTATTTTACAGAATATAAAAGCACAAACACGCTTAATTAACCCTTGAATATAAATTGCGCTCCAGAAATGAAAAGGAAAAATTTACTCGTCTTTGGCATTTAAAAACACCATATATTTTACTGAGCATAAAAGCACAAACACGCTTAATTAACCCTTGAATATAAATTGCGCTCCAGAAATGACCAGATGGAATTAAAATGTACAGTATATGGGGCAGAATTAGACCCACCCTGGACTTAAATTACAATACCCCACAAACTGAATCAAAATGATAACGGAAGAAGAGCAGTCTCTGATAAAAGCAGTGACCCTCCCCCCCAAATCGCTGTTAAAAGCTATTTCCTTTGTGTGAGATAAGCAGCCGCTTATGTCAGGGCACAACGAGAGCAGTGTGAGGAACGAGCATGGCGTCCGTACTTGTAGTGCTGGGATGTCACAGAAGCCCGGCGGTTCCCCTGATTGGCTTGATGTCTGCACATGTCATTTAGGGTCTTCCTTTCTTCTTCCCAGAGTTCTCCTCCCCATGTCACACCATGTGCTTGCGGCCATTTTAGCAATACAAAACGTACTTCGTTCCCGTGAATTACCCCAAACTTCTATTTCGTGCAGAACCGAAGTTTTCCTGAAATTCTAAACGAAGTCCACTTCGTTAGAATCAATTCACCCATCTCTAGTGACAGGCTCTTCACATGTGAGTGGCAGTGGCACAAACATTTCCTGGAGCAGGCATAGGTCACATCATAGTAAGGGGACGTCAATCAATTCGCCCATCTCTAGTAGGCATATAGGGGGCTCCAAATAGGCAAGCAGTCTTTAGGTAGGCTATAGGGGGCCTATATAGGTAGGCAGTGTTTAATTAGGCTATAGGGGCCCCCAGATAGGTCGGCAGTATTTAAGTAGGCCCCCAGATAGATAGGCAGGGTTTAGGTAGGCTATAGAAGTCCCCATATAGGTGTGCAAGGTTTAATAGGCTGAAGGGGACCACATATAGGCCCATATAGACAGGCAGGGTTTACAAAGGCTATAGGGGACCCCATATAGGCAGGCGGGGTTTAGGTATGCTCTATTAGTGATAAAAAAGAAATAGCTAACTCACCTTTCTCCATGAACCCCCGACGCAACAAGCGGCTGACCAGCATATGAGCCTGGTGTGGACGGCTCGATGACCTGGCAACCCTGGTCATCTGAATGCTCAGAACAGAGGGCCCGGGCGTTCTGATTCAGTATGTGCCGGCCCCATAGTTCCACCCCTGATCACAGGGCCCACCAGCAGTGAACAGTAGTTACATTCATTGCCGGCCGGGCCCAGGGGTAGAACTACCAGGGTAGCAGACTTAGTAGCAGCTGCTACGGGGCCCATGTCCTTAGGGGCCCCATCCCCCTAATTGTCTCCATCGACGCTGCTGCAATGTAATCGCAGCTGCTGATGGCTTCCCTAGCAGCCTGGAAGCCTAACAAAGGCTTCCAGACTGCCTGTGACATCATTGATACAAGTCACTGATATAAGTTCCCTATTAGGACAAGCAAAGAAAAGTGAAGTACCAAAAATGTAAAACACAGACAAAAAATAAAATAAAAACACAGACACCACCTTTTCCCAATGTACAAACACATACACCACTTTTTCCCCTGACAAACCAATACC
>JAODAL010066778.1:0-17608 GCA_025379985.1 Phyllomedusa bahiana
TTTGGAGTTTAGTTGGTGCATAGCCATTTTTCTTCCTAGGTCTCAAAAAAATTGGTTGTCATAAAAGGGATTGTGGGTCCCCTTTTTAGATGCGGGGGAAATGTAAGGTTTGGTTCTTTCTTAATGTTTCAAAAGTTTCAGTTGTATTGCTCAGGACGTATTTTTGGATATGAAAAGACTATGCTAATTGAAAGGGCTAGTCATAAAATGTTCATAAAGTTCCCCAATTAATGTATATTGGAAAGCCAAAAACGTGAATTTCAGAGGGAACGTTTTTTGGGAAACCATGTAGGAAAAATAAAAACCATCAACGCGCCCACCACGGGGGAAAGGGCACTAAAACCCTTTTCATAGGATCCCCCTTTTTAGCATTGTCTTTTTCAATTTTTGGGTTGTGAAACCAATCAGGAGGGGGGGGAGTTTTTGCCCGCAAAACTACTTCGCTTTAAAAGCAGTTGGTTTTTACCTTCTAAAAGACTTTTTAAACCAAAAAGGTTTAAAACAAATTAATTTATATTTAAATTCATTTATTTAAGTATTGGTCGGTATTTTATTAAAAAATTTTGGGTTTAGGGCTTAAACACTAATTGAATTAATTTTTTTATCCGTTATTTTGTTTTTTTTTATTTTGGCGGGAAACCCAGTAAAAACCATTTATTTTTTGGGTTTTAACCCCCTTTTTTGGAAAGTTTGTTTTTTTTCAAATTTTTCTTTTTTTCCCTTGCATGGTATCTTTCTTGCCCCCTTGGCAACATCAATATGTTTAAAACAGGCATAACATTTGCCCCCACCCTTTGCAGCTTTAAAAAAATATTTGCTTTGTTTGTATCTTCAACATATATTATTTAATTTTTGGGGTTTGTGCATCAAGCTTTTTTACGAGGTTTTTTTTTCACGGGTTTGTTTTAAAATTGTTTTTTCTCCCGCTTTATCCCTTATTTTTGGGGGATTATCGCGTTTATTACACAGTTTTGGGCGGTTAAAGGGGAAATTTTTGCCTCTAGGTCGGTGCGGTGTGCCTGGGTGGTCATGGCAAAAAATTGGCTCTTATCTATCTTCCCATAATCTCGCCAATGCGGGATTCTCCCGGGGAAATGCGCAGTTCGGGCCCACTGTGCACGCACGGTTTTTTTTTGGGTTTTTTGTTTTAGTGCGCTGTTTCCCTGGCTGCCGGGGTTTTTTGGGTTTGGTTACCATGGTGTAAATCTCGCGTTTTTTCCCTGGGGGGCCACATGCGCAGTTAAAATTTGGAGACGTGGAAACGCATGCTTTTTGGGTTTAAACCTATGTCCCTCCTGGAAAATGGACTTCTGCTTTACACTTTAATTAGGGGGTGAATTTAAAAAACCCTTTCCCCTGGTTTTGTCATTTGTAAAAACCCCCATTTGGCGTCTTTTTTTCCAAAGGGGAAATAAGACCCTGCTTTATATACCCTTTGGCTAGTTTTCATAAATTTAGGGGACAATTTTTCGGGGTGTGAGATATTTATTCTGCTATATGGGGTTAATTTTTATGTTTCTCTGTACACTTTCTTTTCCCTGTTTGAACCCAAACATTTTTGGGAGGGGAAACGGGGCGGAAGGTACGGGATGTTCAGGGTTTGGACATCCAGATTTTTTTTGTTAGGGGGATATTGCATTTAGCATCCTATTGCACCTTTAGGATTACGGGGGTTTTTTGTGTTGCTATAAAACCTTAAAATTTTTTAAACTAGCTTTTATTCCCCTATGATGTTTGAGGGGAGGGGACTATTTTTAATTACTATAGGAGTTTTTTCTTCTATTTTTTTGGGGGTTTTTACTTTAGCTGTGGTTGGTAGGGGGGAGGTGTAGGGGGTTTACGTGGGGGGGGACGCCCAAAATAGGGCAAATTTCCCCCTCAATTCGGGTTTTGGAAATTGTTTATGGGTTTTGGGATAGCATTTTGTTAGTTAGTATTTTTTGGGGGGTTTTGGTTTTATTTTTATCCCATTAATTTGCAATTTAATAAAAGTTAATTTTTAGTATTTTCTTAGTACCCCGGTATACTTGAGGGTTTTAATAAAAAATTTGATTCCCGTTCTGTGTAAGTTTTGGATAAAATTTTTCTCATTTTTGAAGAAATCCCTTAGATTTTTTTTGTTATTTTCCGCTCCCTTAGCTTCTCCCCCAAAAACAGGGCTTGTTTCATACTGTCCTGTTAATTTTTGTCCCCCAAAATGGGTACAGACTTTTTTTCCCGCCCCCTGTCTCAGTTAGCATTTTTTTTTCCCCCTAACCTTTTTGGCCTTTTTTATATGGTTTTGACCTGCAAGAATACAGAAAAAAATCAATTTTTTTGTTTTCGGGTGTAAATCCCAAATAACCCACCCCCCCCAAAAAAAAAACCCAAATTTCATTTTTTTTCCCGTTTTCCCCCAAATATATATTTATTTTAGGGTGGGGGAAAGGGGAAAGGGAGGGCAGATTTTGGATGCATAAAATTTTTTTTTTTTTTTTTTCCGTTACCTGGTTCCCCTTTAAATTTTCTTGTATGCGGGCATTCCTTTAAGTAGGAAAAATTTCCCACGCATGCTCAAAGAAAATATCCCCCAAAACCCAAAAGGGAAAATTTTTGTTTAAAAAAATTGGTCCAAAGCTATTGTCCGGGGGGGTTTTTGGGGCCCAAACGGTTTTGCACCCGGGGGGCCCTGAATTTTTTGCTACGCCCCTGGAGTTTAAGCTGTGCCGTTGAATGAATATTTTTGTTTTCCCCCTTTGTTAAACCCGTTCAAAAGGGTTACAATTTTCTTCCCTGGCAAAGGGTTTCCCAAAACTGTACACAAAAATTCCCTTTTGGTTAAGGGAGTGACTTGTATAAAAGGGGAAAAATGTTTTCCTCATGTGCATCTATGCCCCTTTTATTACACGCAATGACCCATTTTCCTTGGCAGTGCCCGTCTGAAATGGCTGCTCAAATTATGTTTCTTTCCCCCCAAGGATTTTCCATGTCCCTTTTACCGCGTTTTTTTTCCCCTTTTTAAAATGCAGTTTTTAAAGGATTTTTCCTCCCATGTGCATAACTTGGAATTTTTTGTGTTTTTTAAACCCCATCTTTCCATTTCTTGCCCAAGAAAATTTCCCAACCTTTCCCAAAATCCCTTTGTAATAAAAAACATTTCCCCCTATTTTGTTGATTACTTTACAGGGGTTAGTATCCCTCAAAGATTGATTTTTACTGTGCAACCCCATTTTAAAAGATCTTTAAATGAAAAAATTTAAAAGGATAGGGCCCAATACTGACCCTTTTTTACCCCACTAGTAACAGGGATCCATTTGGGTATGCCCCCTTTAATTACCACCGTTTGTTTTCTATCACTGACCCAATTGCTTCCCATTTGCACACTTTTTGCCCTAGTCCAAAGTTTTCTCATTTTACTTCCCAAACCCTTTTATGTGGAAACTGTATCAAATGCTTTAAGAAATCAAATAGTTTTGTCAGGCCGAAAAAAAACATACGCCCACCCATTCAGCCCATTTATTAAAGTTTGCTAAAGTTTTAAAAGGTTGATCCAGGGGAAGGGCAAAAACCCCCATGAGGAGGAGCCAATTTGACCTAGTTAGGGAAAAAATTCCCTTCCCGACCCCAAAATCTGGCAATGGGAATAAATCCTGGATAAAAACGACCACCCCCCAGAATCCAGTCACATAACTTGTTAATTTTTCATCAGAAATGTATCCAGCCCTTTCTTCGGAATTAGTACTATAACTTGTTATGTTATCACGCCCAAAATGCACCAACCCCTTTCTTGAATTGTTGTGAATTCACCATGAAATTTTCTGGCGAGAGTCCCATTTCCCACCGCTCTAACAGTAAAGAAACCCTTTCTAGTTTATGTAGAACTTTCTTTCCTCGGGGTAGAGGTGCCCCCTTGTTCTAGATAAGCCCCGGGTAAAAAAAAATCTTTTCGAGATCTCTATATTGGCCCTTAATATTTAAAACATTTATTATGCCCCCCCGAAGCCGTCTTTTCTCAAAACGAAATAACCCAACCTTGCTAATTTTTGGGGGATTTTGCAGCCACCAGCCCAAAATTTATTTTTTTTGCCCTTTTGTACCTTTTCAAGCTCTACAATATTTTTCCTTGACTGGTGCCCAAAAACTGTACACAATATTCCATGTGGGGTTAAACCCTATTGTATGGGGGAGAAAAATTTTTCCCTTTATGTGCTCTATGCCCCTTTTTAAATCCCCCCATGCCCTATTGCCTTGGCCTGCTCCCTGACACGGTGCTACATTTAAATTTTACTTCCACTGGTTTCCCCAAAGTCCTTCTCCAGTCATTTTACCCAGTGTTTTTCCCATTTAACATGTAAATGTAATGGTTTTTTCCCCCCCATGTAAAAACCTTGCATTTATCATGTTAAACCCATCTGCCACTTCTCTGCCCGGCCTAAACCTATCCTTCCCTTTGTAAAACACATTACCCCCCATTTGTGGTTCCTTTAAGAGCAAGTATAAACTGAAAGATCGATTTTATGTGAAAACCCTGTATAAGTCATTTATGAAAATTAAAGGGATGGGGCCCCCAATACGACCCTGGGGCCCCCATAGTAACAGGGATCCAGTTGAGAGCCCTTTAAATTACCCGATTGTTTTCTCCAGTGAGCCAGTTGCTTACCCACTTGCACATTTTCCCCCATCCAAGCATTCTATTTTACTTCCCCAACCTTTTAGTGGAAAAGTATCAAATGCTTTAAAAAATCCAAATATATGCACCCAGTCCTCCCCCCGACCCAGTCTGGAACAACCTCCTCATAGGCTGTGAGATTAGTCTGACGGGACCTACCTTCAAAACCCATGCTGGAACGGCGTTTACATTAAAATTTTCAGGAGATACCCAGAATAGCATTTTAAAGAAAACCCTCAAAATTTTACCCAACAGATTTTTAAGATTACGGCCTGTATTTTCCCAGGATCATTTTTAAAACCCTTTTTGAATTTTGGGTACCACATTTGCTATGCCCAACCTTTGGGACCCCCCGTTTTTATACAGTCCATAAATATTAAAAAAGGGCCATCTAACACTTACTTAACTCCCTTGGGCTGCGGGTGTATACCGTGGGGCCGGGGGGATTTGTCTTTTTTTAATTTCCTAAGGGGTTGGGCATTTTTTCCCCCCGGGGTTGACAAAAACATTTAAGTGGGTTTTTTCCTAAACCCCTTTGTTAAAACCGGGAAGCTCACCCTTGGGGTAAATACAGGGAGAAGAAATTTTTAAAATAGGTTTGTTTTTCTCTCCCCCCCAAAAGTCCTCCCCTTATTTTTTTAAAGGGCCACATTTTTTTTTTTTATCTTTTTACATTTTTTTAGTTAAAAAATTTTGGGGTTAGTTTTACTTCTAGGAAATACGTTTTTCTGTCTCCGCTTTGTCCCTTTTATCTTTATTTTACACACTTTATTTTCTTCCCTATACTTCTTAGCCCCCTTTTCATGCCCTCCTTTTTTAGTATCTGAAATGTTTCTTTTTGTTTTTTTTGCCCCCTTTACTCTTGTTGTCCCCATTGGGGTTTTTTCCGTTTTAATTATTTTTTTTTCCAAAAGATGTACCTCCACAGTGGGGGCCCTTTAAAATGTTTTTAAAAAATTCCCCTTTATTTTTTTTCTGCTATTTTTAAACACCTTGTCCCAGTCAATACAGTTTATGCCTTCTAAGCAGGTAAAGTTAGCCTTCCCCAAATTCAGTGTTTTTGTGGTCCATGCAAAAACTTATTGAAGGATAAATGGAAGTTTATTTATTATGGTCATTTCCCCATTGCCCCCAAAAACCCGAACCTTTGTTACTTGTCAGGTTATTAGTAATATTAAGTCTAGTGGCCTTTCCTCTGTCGGTTCCTGCACCCTTGGGAAAGGTAATTTTCTTTATTATAGAAAAAAAACCCGTTTCCTTTTGAGGTACAGGTTTCAGATTCCATTTATGTCTGGGTGTTAAAAATGCCCCGAATGACTACCTCATTCATTAGAGCTTCATCATTTGCCCGAGGAACAAACCCTTTTATTGGTTTGTTATATTTGGGGGCCTATAGCAACCCCTATTAGAATTATATTTCGTTACTTCCCCCCTGTATATTTATCACAGTGATTCCACCGTTCATCCTGTACCCCTATTTTTCCCCCAGTGTTTCTTCAGACGGATTTTCATAGAGCAGAACCCTCCCCTTCCGGGGTTTTCGGTCATTTTAAAAAAACTGTAAAACCCCGCAAGTTAACCCCCCAGTCGTAGCTCTCGTCCACCGTCCAATTATCCCCCCCTAGTCATATTTTTCTTCTGCAATTAATACTTTTAGTTCATTTTTTTTTTTGGTCAGACTCCCGGGATTGGTCAGCATGCAATTTAAGGGTTTTCAGTTTTTATTCCTTTTCCCTATTTTTTTAACTATTGCTACCCTTCCCTCCACTCCACCCCGATTTTTACTAATTCCCGTTCTTCTTCACTACTTGCACCATATGTGTAGTTTTCCCCCCCCCTCCGTCCCCCAGTTTTAAAAAAATTTCCCCAGTTCCTAGCCCTTTTGTCCCCAATACAGCGCACCCTCCCCCTTTAGGGGCACCCGTCCCTAGATAGAGCCTGGCCCAAAAAGAAGTCAGCCCGTTCTCCAAAAAAACCCCAAAACCCTCTTTCCCCAAAACCAATTTTTTGAGCCACTTATTCACCTCTCAATCCCCCGGGGTTCTGGGTGGCCCCCCTGGAACGGTAAAAATTTTGAAAAAATTACCCCCAGGTCCTTGCCTTGAGCTTTTTTCCCAAGTCCCTGAAACATTTTTAAGGACACACACCCTACCCCAACTTTGTATTTGGTGCCAAAAGTGGGCCATGAAATTGGGGTTTCACCACCCCCCCCAGCAATTGTCAGCCCGATCCGCGAATTCGAAAAACCCCGGGGCCCCCCTAAAAACATACTGTTCGAGTTCCCCTTTTTGGCAGATTGCCCTGAAGTTCCCCTAATAAGGAGTCCCCAACTACTAGCAGCTGTTTAGCCGTCGCACCCCATTCCCCCATCTTATGGAGCAGACAGGGGGAATGTTTGCTGCAACAGCCATTTTGAGCTGATATCCCCCCTTTTCCCCAATCTTGCAAATTTGTTGGGGTGTACTAGATCAGGACTAACCTCCCGCATCTTCCCTTACCCTTTTTCTAACTTTTCCCCCTACTGCCCCAGGCCCCTGCACCTCCATGCTGCCACCCCCCGGCATTACACCTGCGAGTGATGCTCAGTGGGCCACAAACTCGCTTCCAAATTGGCAATGGATCTCACTGTTGCCACTTGCTCATTTAGATCCAGGATATGGGCTTCTAAATGTGCAGTGTGCACACATCTTGCACAGCAGTATGGACCCTCGGACTGTTGCTCAAGGATGGCATACATTGCACAGGTTGTGCACTGGACTGTATTGCCAAACTTGGAACTCATGGGGATGTTGCCAAAAAGATTTACGAATACAATTATAATAATAAGCAGTACAATACTGTCTCCTCTAAACTCCCCAAATCTAAAGTCCCTCAATCTTAAGTCCCACACTTAAAAAAAAAGACACACTTATAAAGAAGAAGACACAATCACAGACTCATTCGCTCGCTCAAAATACTGAGCTTTAAACCTTTTTCCCAATGCTGTTTGGCTGTGCTGCAACCTCGCTTTCAGGAGCAAAAGGACTCACCAGCCCCACACAGGTGCAATTTAAGCTCTGCTGATTAAGTAACCACACCCCTAACTAGTCACCTGACTGTGTGACGCGCCACAGTCATGCCACAAATGTGTCAAAGTTTGGCGCAAAACTGTTGTACAAATCCATACCAGTTTAAAGTGGCATGGCTGAGACTACTTTTGGCATAGAACTGGACACATTTTTAAAGTGCTTTGAGACCCTTACATATATGCTGTCAAATTTTACACTATTAAAAATAGAGGTAGAACTGGTGAGTAAGTGCCAGGTTCATACATGTCCCCCATAGTGTGTATATAATGTGTGCATGTGTGAATATAGCATGTGTGTGTGTGTATATATAACATGTGTGTATATAGCGTGTATACAGCATATGTATGTATATAGTGTGTGTGTGTACAGTATATAGCATGTGAGTATTTATAGTGTGTCTGTGTGTATATAATGTTTGTGTGTACATAGTGTTTGCATGTGTATATATATATATATAGCATAAGTGGGTGTATGTAGTTTCTGTACATGGCATGTGCATGTATATGGTGTGCGTATACATAGCATGTGTGTATAAAGCATATGTGTATAGTGTCCTTACAGGATATGTGTGTATATATAGTGTCTGTTTGTATATAATGTGTGTGTTTATAGCATGCATTTATACAGTTTGTGTCTGTGTTGATGGTCAGCTGTTAGTTGCTGGGCAGTGGGATACGGAGGGCCTGTGCAGCACCTTCTTACAGAGCTGGTTCATGGCCCAAGCCCTGTTGGGTGAGACCAGATCACTGTGGCACCGTCTGAATGTAGGGGATCTGCTGTGGCAGCTGTTAGGCTATGTCTACACTG
The DNA here is from genome assembly GCA_025379985.1 of Phyllomedusa bahiana. Classification (NCBI taxonomy): domain Eukaryota; kingdom Metazoa; phylum Chordata; class Amphibia; order Anura; family Hylidae; genus Phyllomedusa; species Phyllomedusa bahiana. The sequence continues at coordinate 8,524 of JAODAL010066778.1, forward strand.
CAGTGGACAAAAAAACGACCTGAAAACGAATTACTAAAAATGTTCATGAAACTGAGTTTTCTGTCCCCTGCCTGTCAAAAGCAGCTGAAAAAACTGCCTTTTTTGCCGTGATTTTCGTTCTTTTGGCGCGTTTTTTGCACGCATTTTTTGCTTGTCTTCAAGCCTGTTTTTTAATGTATGCATAAATTAAGCTATTGGATGTAACTCCGCCCCACAAAAGGGTGTGTAAAGCACATCATTGCATTTATATGTAATCTTGTAGTCGATTTGTAGATTTTGCCGCTAATAAAGTTATTTCGCATTTGTCGCCAAAAATAAATTTTTTGGTGGATTTTGGCCCAAAAGTCCCTGTTTTTTACGAATTTTGGTGCTAATAAAGCAATTTTTGATGGACTTTGGCGCAAGAATCATTTTTTTTTTATGGATTTTGGCGCTAAAATACTTTTCTTAACATATTTTGGCACTAATAAAGTTAAGAAAAGGATTTTAGCACCAAAATCCTTAAATACACGGATTTTGGCGCCAAAATCCGTTAAAAGAACATATTTTTTTGCATCAGAAGTGAGAACTTTATTAATGCTAAAATATGTAAAGAAAAGTATTTTAGATCCAAAATCGGTAAAAAAAAAAAAGATTCTTGCGCCAAAATCCGTAAAAAACACGTATTTTTGGCGTCAGAAGCGAGATAACTTTATTAATGCCAAAATATGTAAAAAAAGTATTTTAGAGCCAAAATCCGTAAAAAAAATACAGATTATCGCGCCAAAATCCGTAAAAAACACGTATTTTTGGCGTCAGAAGCGAGATAACTTTATTAATGCCAAAATGTTAAGAAAACAATTTTAGCACCAAAATCCGTAAAAAAAAACAGATTATCGCGCCAAAATCCGTAAAAAACACGTATTTTTGGCGTCAGAAGCGAGATAAACTTTATTAATGCCAAAATATGTTAAGAAAACAATTTTAGCACCAAAATCCGTTAAAAAACTTATTTTTAGCGTCAGAAGCAAGAGAACTTTATTACCGCCAAAATCTGTAAAAAAAAAAAAGGATTTTAGCACCACAATCTGTAAAAAATATATATTTTTGCCGTCAGAATCGAGATAACTTTATTAGCGCCAAAATATGTCAAGAAAAGAATTTTAGTACCAAAATCCGTAAAAAAAACAGATTCTGATGCCAAAATCTGTAAAAAACGTATTTTTTGCGAAAAAAATATGAATTGCACAAAAACGTTAGCGACCAAAGCATGATTATTTTATTACAAAAGGTACAAAAAAGGACACAGCAGACACTTGTATGCAAATTTGATAAGGTATAGCCTTTATTAACACCCACTATAGGTGGGACTTGGGTCTCCTGGGAGGGTTTTCATTGAAAAATCGCAGCAAAAAATTTCCAGAGCTTTCCATAGACTCTGGAGTAAATTTTCTGCCCTGGTCTGGCGTTTTTTACAACATGTTCCAAAAGACGACCAGTGAAAAAAGAGTAGAAAAAAGAAGTTCAGTGGAGACAGCAGGACGTTTTTACAATAGAAGTCTATGGGAGATGCTTTCAGTCCTTTTTTCAGCATTTTTAGAAAAATAAAAACGCTGAAAAAACTGACGTTTTTCTGTGCAGTGTAGACATAGCCTTAGTGTTGGGATCTGCAGTGGCATGCTGTCCTGCTGCTGCTCTTCTGCAGCCTAGTGTGGCTGGTGTCCTGGAGCAGCCTCAGTGCCATGCTCATGTGGTGAGGGCCCCTGGCGGCCTTCTGAGAGGAGCAGCTGAGATGTTTGTTGTCCGGGGCGGCCATAGTGCAGGATATGTTGTCAATGATCACCGGAGGTCCAGCACGTATTACGCTAGCGGCAATATTTCCTAGAGGTCATACTTGCCATGGATCTTTCAGGAGCAGGTGAGGGGAACATGCTATTTACTTCTTACACTATAGTTGGGTAAATAGGGCTCATAGGTTTCCTGACAGGTTGCAGATTTAACTCTTTTTTTTTTTCCTGCAGAACTTTCTTTCCAACGTTCTACATTAACAGGAACGTCTGCAGGATGTATGGTTTACTCGACTGAAGGCAACAAATCTATCCTACCTGCTCTACCTACCTGTGGGTGGAGGCAGGGTGTACCAGGAGACTGCTAGAATGACAGTATACTGCAGTACATAAGTACTGTAGTTTTTTGTAATAGTAATCACTTGTACAAGAGAGGTTGAAAAAAATAAAAAATAAAAGATTTATAAAATATGAATAAAATATTGTATTATATCTTTTCATGGAACAACTCTGAAGATATGACACTTTAATACAATGTAAAGTAGTCAGTGTACAGCTTGTATAACTGTAAATTTCGGGTGCCCTCAAACTAACTCAACAAGCAGTTATCAATGTCTAAACCACTGGCAACAAAAGTGAACACACTCATAAGTGAAAATAGACAAATTGTGCTCAATTTGCCATATTCCCTCCATGGTGTCATGTGACTCATTAGTGTTACAAGGTCTCAGGTGTGAATGGGGAGCAGGTGTGTTAAATTTGGTGTTATCACTCTCACACTTTCTCATACTGGTCACTGGAAGTTCAACATGGCACCTCATGGCAAAGAACTCTGTGAGGATCTGATAAAAGAATTGTTGCTCTACATAAAGATAGCATAGGCTATAAGAAGATTTCCAACATCCTAAAACTTAGCTGCAGCATGGTGGTCAAGAGCATAAAAGGAGTTTAACAGAACAGGTTTCATTCAGAACAGGCCTCGTCAAAGAAGTTGAATGCAAGTGCTCAGCGTTATGTTCAGAGATTGTCTTCTCAAAATAGATATATGCATGCTGCCAGCATTGCTGCAGAGGTTACAGGGGTGGGGGGGTCAGTCTGTCAGTGCTCAGACCATACTCCGCACACTGCATAAAACTGGTCTGCATAGCTGTCGTCCCAGAAGGAACCATGTCTGTGGTCTGATGAGACCAAGATAAACTTATTTCATTCAAATGGTGTCAAGCATGAGGAGTACAAAGACAAGTGTGTCTTGCCTACAGTCAAGCATGGTGGTGGGTGTGTTATGGTTTGGGGCTGGATGAGTGCTGCCGGCTGTGGGAATCTACAGTTCATCGAGCGATCCATGAATGTCAACACGTACTGTCACATTCAGTAGCAGAGCAGGATCCCCTTCCTTCGGAAACCGGGCCGCAGGGCAGTATTCCAACATGATAACGAACCAAACACATCTCCAAGATGACCCCTGCTTTGCCAAAGAAAATGAGGGTAAAGGTGACGGACTGGCCAAGCATGTCTCCAGACCTTAATCCTATTGAGCATCTGTGGGGCATCCTCAAATGAAAAGTGGAGGAGCGCAGAGTCTCTAACAACCACTTGCTCCGTGGTGTCATGATGGAGGAATGGAGGTGGCAACCTGTGAAATGGTAGTAAACTCCATGCCCAAGAGAGTTAAGGCAGTGCTAGAAAATAATGGTGGCCACACAAAATATTGACACTTTGGGAACAATTTGTCTATTTTCACTTAGGGCATGTCCCCACGGCAAGGGTTTTCGGCCGGTTTTTCAGCCGGTTTGCGGTTTTTCAGACCGCCTGAAAAAACGACCGAAAATGAGCACAATTGTGCTCTATGGAAAACCCGTGCAGCAGTCCCCACTGCACGGGTTTCCCGCCCGGCGGTTTCCGGACGGAATATGAACACTTCAATGGAAGGGGGAGGGCTCTTCTCCGCTCATCGCAGAGAAAAGTCGTCCCCCCCGCGGCCGTGGGGACGGCCGCAAAACTGGACACATACCGGCCGGGTAAACCGACCAGTATTTGTCCACTGCCGTGTGAACGCACCCTTAGGGTTTACTCACTTTTGTTGTCAGCTGTTTAGATATTGATGGTTGTGTGTTGAGTTATTTTGTACACTAACTACTTTACATTGTACCAAAGTGTCATATCATCAGTACTGCCCCATGAAAAGATGTGTTTTATATGTTTACTTTTATAACTATGTGTATGACAGTAAGTGATGACGTTTTATTTGGAACTGTATCCCTTACTACTGCATACACTATAGAAACACCAGCTTACTAGCACTCATGCACAGTGGATAATTATGTGCTAGGCATGTGCACTAGTCAGCAAGCCGCCGTCACCGCTATAGTGTTTCTGCCGAGCACAGTGTCACACTACACTGTATAGTGGGACATTGCATTTTAGGGAGGGCTGTGGGCGGCTACACTAACTGACTTTAAACTAAAAAGGTTATTGCTGTACTAACAAATTATGATGCAAAAAAAAACACAGAACAAAAACTATACAGTATGTATTTATTTGATATCAGTGGAATAGTTTTGACCCACAGAATAAAGGTGACATATGTTTTTTCCCCATTCATCCCAAGAATTTTTTTTTCACCTGGGGATGGGAGGGCAGACAATTTGACAGTATGGGGCCGTGAAATTCTTGATTGCAGCCCTGGATGTAAAGAGCAGGACATGAAATACAACATTGTTGAGAGACGCCACTAGACCACCAATCACTGTACACACTTCGCAAATATAAATATTTTCATGTAAAATGCTTATGATATATGGTTGGATGTTCCAGTCAATTACATGTGCCACAGATCAAGAGTTTCTGTGACAATGTATGCTGAGTGCAATTTCAAAATCTCTAAGGAAAAACCGTTGTACGTTAAAAATATCATGTCCTAAGGCCATTGTTATTTGAGGAACCATTGTAACACCTTTTGGTTTTGCTAACCTGCTATTCCTAGTTCACATCTTATTTCTAATATAAATAACCTGCTAAACAAACCTCTGTGTCTGAAATTCTTGGATCCCCGTGAATGGGATCTTCTCATGTTTGTCCTAACTAAGAATTTTTTTCTTTTTAATGGAAAACTATACCATCAATTAAGAGGGACAGCCATGGGCAATGCCTGCGCCCCAAGCTACGCAAATCTATACTTAGGATGGTGGGAGGACAGAATAGTATTTGGAGATGAACCTGTAAAATACATAGAGAATGTTGGTTTCTATACTCGATACATCGACGATATATTTATTCTATGGAATGGGAAAAAAGAGTTCATAAATTTTGTTGAAAATCTAAATCATAACGATATGGGACTCAAATTCACGTACGAAATAGACTCCACACAGTTTGCCTTTTTAGACATAATGGTCTCTAAGGGACAAGATGGAAAGTTGAGAACATCTATCAAGCCTGTAATTCTTTGCTTCACTGGACTAGTGGTCATCCCTATCCATTGAAGAAAGGAATCCCATGAGGGCAATTCCTGAGATTACGCCGGAATTGCTCCTCAAAAAATGAATTTGTCAATCAAGCAAAAGAACTACATCAGAGATTCAGAGAAAATTGCTATCCGGAGAAAATACTAAGAGAGTCATATCACTTTGCACTCGGTACAGAGAGGAGTCATCTCCTAATTCCCAAGCAAAAAGAAATGGGACCAAAAACAGGAATTTTGAGATTAGTTGGAACCTATGATGAAAAACACAAACACTACCATGTACTCTACTTAAGCACGATGTATAGGTGTAGAGAACCCTTATATAAATGGAATGAAGTTCTGGTATACCAATACAATTTAAACCAAAACAACTACAGGTATAACACCTAGAAAAAAGATACATAAAACATAACTTTTAATCAGAATGAATAAGAGTTGGGAAAGAAAACGAAAAAACACCCTCAAATATACCCTATCAAGGACCTGTCTACCTCAAAAATGGGGAAATCGCCCCAATAAGGGCGCCCCCACACTGGAACCTAAACTAACCCTGTCCCTAGCTACATCTAAATGAAAAAAAAGAAAGAAAAAAAACAACACATATACTACAAATGGAGTGCACAAACAAAAAAAGTGCTGTGATAAATAACAATACAACAGACAATATACGTTTGATGTTCAAAAATACTATGAATTGATGATGCGTCATCTAAAGATAATCAATAACGCAAAAATATTCCAATATTCCAACGCGTTTCCCCCCTAGATACTGGGGTTCATCAGGGAAAAATTGCAGTTGATAACAACAATTCTGAACCTCTAAGAAAAAATCTACAAGATGTATGCAATAAATATAACTCACGTCCCTTAATGATGGAAAACAGGGCTGGTAAGATAGAGGACGGGGTCCAGGATAAGTCATGTACAGATCCCCGCTATCTGATTACTGAGACAGGTCCAAGCAGTAACATATGATGAAGCCTCGAGTGAGGTAAAAAGTATCCTTATTAAGCACTGGGACATCCTATTGATGGACCCAGACATTAAGGACAAAATAGGTCCCTATCCAGCAATCACATATAGAAAAGGGAAAAGTCTGAAAGACAAACTTGTAAATAGCCACTATGTACCCCCCTCCAATGACACAATGTGGTTAAGAAGGCAACCGAAAGGCTGCTATAAATGTAGCGGATGTATAGGCTGCACTTACCTTGAAACAGGGAAGACTTTTTGCAATGCAAAAACAGGATGGTTGTTTACAATTAATCATTTTATTAATTGTCGTTCGAGGGGAGTGATTTATCGTATTAAATGCCCCTGTGGACTTGAATATATAGGTAAGACCACCCGTGAATTGAGAAGGAGAATCGGGGAACACCTAGGGGACATCAGGAACAAGAGAGATACTCCAATATCCAAACACATTTGAAATCAACATGGAGGAGTATTTAGAGATCTCAGAATAATGGGGATCGATTTAATAGGTCCCAATGAGAGGAGAGGTGATCTGGATCAGGATCTCCTTAGACGAGAAACTTTCTGGATTTACACGCTGGGCACGGTACATCCACAAGGACTTAATGAGCAACTGAATTTTAGTTGCTACTTATAGTTCCTCATCTCTTGGTAGTACGAGCATTATATATATATATATATATATATATATATATATATATATATATATATATATATAATATAATATCTTTACTACATCAAAAAAATATATACCGTGTTGGAAATGGCTAATTGTCTATATCATATCTATTCCATCATTGCTCTTTAGTTGATATGATATATTATGCTGTGATACAGTCGATATTGAGTGGTGGATATGTTCCCCCTCTCCTATCTAGGGGTCTTTTTTTTAGTTCAGTCTCTAGGTATCGGAAATATCTGTGCGTCCATTTACATTACACCTAATGGGGTCGGCATTGAAACATTAACCTGTGGATGTTTGTAATTATGGAGGCATTATCTCTTTGATTGTTAATTGATATGCATCATAAGACCACTTTGATCTCTTTTAGAACATTCATTGTGTAACCCATGTTGTCATGACTACGCATGACGGCGCCAAACAAGACTTTTCATTGATCTCCTGAACTTACTCGTTTGGGTTGTGGGTGGTGATTATGTTAATCACGCCCCACTTGGGTGGACCACGTTACACCCTGGTTGCAACGAACGCCGCGGCTGATGGGCGGCACTCGCCACTAGTATCCGCTCTTAGGGCGGAAGTTGTCATCCGCTGTCCGCAAACTATGGGCGGAAGTCGTCATCCGCTGTCCGCAAACTATGGGCGGAAGTGATGTAAACCGGAAGCCAAGTGCAGTCATGTGACCGTGGCGGAAGCCGGAAACATCCGGCTCCCGGTTCTATTTAAGACTTGTTCTGTCTCACAAGGGACGGCGGGCACACCATAGCCCTTCCGGTGGGACTAGGAGCCATACGCTCTGTGGCCCATTTTTGACCTCTGCATTTTGAACCGCTATTTGGTGAGTACAGACCCTGCTATCAAAACTGTATATTTATAAATTACTGATTTACTGGTGGTTGGCATTGGCGGGTATGCTGACGGTAATCCGCCAAGACTTAAGCACCGTAAAACAGATTAGGCTAAGACAGCCTTTTTCACATTTTCAATGCGTCTTTTTGATCTTTTGATTTTTAGATCTTTATATGTCACCCTTTGGGTCCCCTGAAGAGACCGTGGTGGGTCGAAACATGTTGGGACGGTATATGATGACTGTATAAGGGTAAGATAGGGGTCTGTAGGGAGAGTCACCGCATCCATGGGGTCGCCCGTTTTGTGGCGAGTGCTCCGCTTATTCGGTGCAAACATTGCTAGGGACATATCAGGGTAAGTGAATTCCTGGTCTTTATCTGGTGGCACCTAATATGTTTCTATGATATATGTGACAGTCACAATATTGAAAAGCATATATCTAATTGGAGTTTATTGAGCAACAAGTCGTACAGTAATTTTTAAATTGTGAAGTAAAAGTTATATTTTATATTCTATACAAACTCTATTAGACTCCATTTTTTAGTGTTTTATCCCCATGAGTATGACATGATAGCTGAAAGAGAGTTGCCTCACTGTAGTGGACAGGCTCGGATGGCCCGCCGGGGATCCCCCGGTGGGCCTCGAGCTGCTGTGGGTCCCAGAGGTAGTGCCGCCGCTCCCTGGGGCCCGGCCGCCACATCCTGTCTCTGAACGCACGGGCCCTGTGTCCTCCTCGAATCCCAGGGCTGCGCAGTGTCAGTGGAGTTCACCCTGATAGGCTTAAGGTGCTAGGCCTTAAGCCTACCAGGCACCGGCCTCCAGTGGTGAAGTAGGCGACGCGATGATGTCACAGCATCGCGCCGCCAAGAAGCTGGCCGGCCTGCTGCTAGTCGCATTCAGGAGTGGGAGGAAGGGGAGTTGTTTTTTGGGTTTTTTCTCTAACTAGCTAAAGGTGGTGGGGTGCAGGGAATAGCCTGTTGAATAAGTACATTCACCCAAAAAAATCCCACCAATAGGATAAGGGGCAACATCAGAAAATATTGGTGAATTTAGATTGACCTGGACTAGGCGCTTCTGGCGGTCATGACAACTTAAGTCTGAGCTCAAGTGTGTTCAGGTGAACCCACTTATTGAAGAAAGCAGCACGTGAGGTTTTGGGGTACACTATACTCACTTCTGAATTTTGAGGTTTTAAGTTACATTTTAAAAACTATCCTCTTTAGTCCCAGGTTCCTCAGTAATTTTATGTGATTAATGATCAGGGTAGATCAAAATGCAATATTCGGTTATCACCACTAATATCAAATATAGGAGGTGGAGCAATAAAGTAATCTGTGTACATAGACTTGA
>JAODAL010066779.1:0-17608 GCA_025379985.1 Phyllomedusa bahiana
GGAAATGGAGGGGGAAACCCATTCCCGCCATTGTTTTTGGGTTTCTTTTTTTACAGTACGCCAACGGGAAAAAAGGGGGATAACTTTACTTTTGGGGGTCGGTAAAATTTACAAGAAAAAATTTTATATAGTTTTTTTATGTTTATTACTTTTACACAATAGAAGCGATTTTTAAAAAAATTTGCGTTTTTGTTGTCCTTTTTCACACCATAGCTTTCTTAAATTTTTGCATAGGAGTTTCTTGGGCTGTTTTTACGAAAAGATTGATGTTTTTTTGGGTACCATTATGGGGGGCCATGTGATGTTTTTGAACACTTTTTAAATTAAGGTTTTTGGAGCTTTTGTACAAAAAAAACAGCAATCCTGGTAGTGTTTTTTTTATTTTAATTTTTTCAGCGGCCCACTTGCATAAAATGACATGCTATTTTTTCCTCCAGGTTGATACATACAGGATCCCACATTTGTATTTTTTTTTAATTTTTTTACTGTTTTTAACAATAAAAACACTTATTTAAAAGGAAAAACCCACTTTTGGGGCATCACCGCAGTCTAGAGCCAAAACTTTTTTTATTTTTCGTTTATGGAGCTGTAAAGGACTTTTTTTTTTGCGGATGAGTTGACGTTTTTATTGGAACATTTTTGGGGGGGGACAAGACTTTTAATTCCCCAAAAATCCGTTTTTTGGAAGGCAGGGTAAAGAAAAACGCAACCTAGGGGTTTTTTTTATTTTTATTTTTAATAGCGTTCACCATGCAGTACCCTGTACAATTATTTTACTCGTGGGTTGAACATTATGGTATACCCAATTTATGATTTTTTTTTTATTTGAAAGCACAATTGTTTTGAAAAAAAATGTTTTTATTGTGAAAACAATTTTATCATCGCTATCTTCTAAAAGCCAGAACTTTTTAATTTTTTCCGTATACAAGCTGTTAAAGGAATTTTTTTTTTGGGGATGAACTGACGTTTTAATTGGGACAACTTTGGGGATTTATATTAGTTTTTTGATCCTTTTTAACCATTTTATTGCTGCAGATGTACAAAAAACGCAATTTTGTGACGTTTTTTGTTTTTGTTTTTTACGGCGTTACCGAGGGTTAATTAAAAGACAGATTTTTATTTGGTCGCTAGCACGTGGGGTACCAAAAAGGGGGACTTTTTTTATTTTTTTATCTTTTTTTGGGGGATTGGGGTTTGTAAAGGGAAAAAAGGGGGTTACGGTTTTTTTTTTTTTCTTTTTGTGTTTTTTTTAAAATTTTTTTTTTTTTTCCAAATTTTTTACACTTTTTCCCCAGGGGGAATTTCTGAACGACGTCAGATCGTTTATGCAATAGGAATCAGCATACATTTTTGTTGGCTGGTCCCATGGCAACTGTCTTCATGCTCCCCAAACATTGGGCATCGTGAGTCACCAACATCCGGGTCCTGGGAGGAAAACTAGTACGGGGGCTCAGCGCCTTACAGGGGCCGGGGCTCGGGCAGCAGGAGCTCACTCCGGGCCCCCCCAGCCGCGATGTCGGACCCCGATTCGTGGGTTTTCCTATTGCATCCAAAACATTGGATCGAAGCTGCCTTGGGGTTTGAATCAACTAGATTCTTGTATCTGTTATTCAGTGAAATTTTTCTCCCTTTCGCCCCCCTTCCAATGGAAATATGTGGGAATGGCATAATAGCCCTTTTTGCCAGGGCATTTTCCCCTGGAAACCCAAATTTCCCCTTTAAAAATCCCAGATCAGGTTTTTTATATCACCAAAAAGATCCCCCAAAAACATCCCGGGATGGGGTTGTAAATTATTCATGAGGTTTTCTCTTTTGGGGGCAAACCTTTTATGTTTCCACAGTTTTTCCTGGGTTTCCCAAATTTTCCTAAGTTTTTTTCAACCCCCCTCAACAGAGAAAAAGTTTTTAAATTTCCCCCGGGTTTATAGTATTTTTTGAGCTTGGCATAAGGGTTTTTGTGTTACAGAGGGGACTTTGCTTTCCCCCATCTCAAAAAATGGGGGGCCGGGAAAATTTTCATATTGGCAAAAAAACTGAGGAAGCATTGGTTTTGGGGCTTGGGGCTAAGTGTAAAAAGGGGCTGACCCAAAATTGGACGGGAACCCGAACCAGGGCCCCCAAAATTTTGACCTAAATTTGGGGCCGCGTAAAAGGAAACGGGACTCGGAGCAAACCCTTTTTGCCCCGCTCGGGAAAATAAAAAGCGACCATTTATGTCACCGCCCAAGGGGCCTCAAAACATCGGTGTAAAGTTTTCCCCGGGGCCCCGCCCGTGTTGAGAGCATGTGGGGCTTAGGTGCAGAAGGAAATCCCCCTAACATGTATTACGATTCTAAGGGAAAGGGTGGAAATTTAGCAAAAAACATTAAACATTTTTTGAAAGCAAAAGATTTTTTCTTTCCCAAAAGAATGAATGAAAAAAAGTTTAAAAACAAAGTTTTAAAAAAAATGATTAAATGTATTGAAAAAGTTTATCATTTTAAAAAAAAAAGGGGAAAATATATAGGGTCCCAAAAGAAAAACATCCACTCTCAGCCCCGTGAGAAAATGAAGTATGATTCAAAAAATCGTTTTATTAGGTTTAAAACATTTGCTGTAAAAGAAAACTCAAAAACCCTTTTAAAAACATACATAAATTAAAAACACTAAAAAACCGTTTGCGCCGTGCCGGCGCAACATCAGGAATTGGGATATTGAAAATTGAAATCAAAAAATTAGTTTTTCCAATCAAATGAAAAAAAGGGGGGCAGTTCAAAATAAGTAAAAAAAGTAGAAAAATGCTGATTTTTTGAAGTAGCGGGGGTTGGCTTCCCAGCCAATAAGCCGAGCTACTTTTTCCCATTGTGTCTTGGAGATGGGGGCACTGAAAACTCAGCTCGTGAAGGCCATGGAGTATTAGTAATTAAGAATCGTTTTTTTTAAGTGGTAAAAAACATTCTCTGGAAAAGAGCTAAAACCACTTCTCATTAACAGACATCAATCAAAATCACTCTAACTCAACGCGTTTGTCGCCGTGACCGGCGCAAACATCAGGAATTGGGATATTGAAAATTGCCGGGGGGAAAATACCAGTAATTTCCAAAATTCTTGTAAGCACTTCTCATTGGTCGGCATAAATCCACAATCAGAATAGGAGTGCATAGGGATTCCATAATAACTAGTGAATGGGCGAAATTCCTATCAAAAATTCGATACGGTCATTTCGGCCGAATTTTCCTAACAAAATTCGTTTCGTTCGAATTACTTCGGCACGAATCGCCAGTTTAAAAAGCAGCTATTTGCAGGCTGCAAGAGCCTGCAGGGCGTGCTGTTAGAAAGTTGTGCATGCTTTAATATGCAGAGGGAGCTTGGTTGGTCTTCATACAATGTTGTGTTTTAGTTTATGACACGGCAGCATGACTGCCGCCGCCTATTAGAATCGCTATCACTATAACAATTCCCTGGCATTAAGGAGGGCAAAAACTGACCAAATAAACTCAAAGCGGGAATGTAGCCTGATAAAGTCATGCGACACTAGCGACAGCTGGAAAAAAACAAGCTTAGGGACTCAGGGTGGCAACTTAGTGACAGAGTGTGGACGTGACGGCTGGCAGCCACAGCAGCATAGAGGTCAGGCAGTGGCACAATTGACCTTCTGGAGGTGGGCCAAAACAGGAGGAAGCCACAGAATGGCCACAAATGACTGAGAGTGGAGGTCAGCGGCAGCATCATGAGGTCAGCAGTGGCACAATGACATTCTGGAGGTGGCAAAAAGGAGGAAGCCACAGAATGGCACAATGAATGAGAGCGGAGGTCTCGGCCGGCAGCAAGCATGAGATCAGGCAGTGGCACAATGACATTCTGGAGGCGGCAAAACTGTATTAGGACACAGCTGAGTGCACAATCACACAGTGTGGAGTTCACCGGCGGAGCTGTATGAGGTCAGGCTCCAGTGGCACATATGACCATTCTGGAGGAGCAAAAAAACAGGTTTTTAGGCCACAGAGTGGCACCAATCACACAGTGGTGGAGGCGTCACGGCGGCGCAGCAGTATTGAGATCAGGCAGGGCCCCCCCCCCCCCCCCCCCCACAATGACATTCTAGAAGGCTGGCAAAACAGTATTAGGTCCACAGAGTGGCACAATCACCATCAGTGTGGAGTGTACTGGCTCTGGCAGCCAGCATGAGTCAGGCAGTGGCACAATGACATTCGGAGGCGGCAAACAGTATGTAGGCCACAGAGGGGCACAGTGATACAGTGTGGAGGTCCGACAGCAGCAGCATGAGATCAGGCAGGGAACAATGGAACATCTGGTAAGGCGGCAAAACAGTATTAGGCCACAGAGTGGCACCAATCAACACTGTGTGGAGGTCACGGCGGCAGCAGTATGAGAATCAGGCAGTGGCACAATGACATTAGAGACGGCAAAAACAGTATTAGGCCACCAGAGTGCACAATCACACAGTGTGGAGGTCACGGCGCGGACAGCAGTATGAGGTCAGGCAGTTGGCACAAGACATTCTGGGAGTCTGGCAAAACAGTATTAGCCACTGAGTGCCAATTGATACCAGTGTGGAGGTCACGACAGCGGCAGCATGAGTCTCAGGCAGTGGCAACAATGCATTCTGGTCTGGTGGCAAAAAACAGTATTAGGCCACAGGTAGCACAATCACACAGTGTGGAGGTCACGCGGCAGCCAGTATGAGATCAGGCAGTGGCACAATGACATTCTGGACGGCGCAAAATAAACAGTATTAGGCCACAGTAGTGGCCAACAATCAACACAGTTGTGGAGGTCTCGACTCAGCAGCACGCATGAGATCAGGCAGTCGGCACAATGAGACATTCTGGAGGGTGGGCAAAACAGGTGGAAGCCACAGAACAGAATGGCCCAAATGACTGAGAGCGGTGGTCATGGCATGGCAGCAGCATGAAGTCAGGCAGTGGCACAATGACACAGGTTGGAGGGCATGGCAGGAGTCACTCAGCAGCCAGCATGAATGGTCAGAGAGTGACACAATGACATTTCTGGAGGTGGCAAAACAGGAGGTAGCCACAGAGTGGCACAATGACTGAGAGCGGAAGGTCACGGCGGCAGCAGATGAGGTCAGGCAGTGGCACAATGACACAGTGTGGAGGAACATTGGCCGAGCACAAACAAGCAGCATGGAGGTCAGACAGTGGCAACAATGGCACAGTTGTGGATGTACGGCAACAATGCAACAGCAGCAGCAGTCATGAGGTCATAGAGTGGCACCAATGACAGAGTGTTGAGAGGTGAGTCGGCAATACCAGTTCCCTGATAAAGATGGTTGGCTAGCAGATGGAGAAACGCAGCAGAATTGTTGTGGCATTCTAAGGCGGGTGCGAGTGCGGCATCAGTATAGTGGCTGAGGGCAGTGTATTTGAAACTCTAGACTGACGCCTAAGACATTGGTTGTGTGAAATACTGGCACGATCCAAGCTGATTATCTTGAACAAAAGGTCAGTCGTTCCACATTTCCCGTGGTACATAGCGGGTTCTCCCTTGGAGTAACGATTGGCCCCGCCGCACTGAACACCCGCTTGAATTGCCACACTACTGGCCAGGCAGGAAAGTTATCCACTGCGTACACGTCAGGCCAATTGTTGCGCAACACATCCTCTGTTTTGGCGTGCCCTACGTAGTCCAGTGGATCTTCTCTAATGAGATGGCAGAGTGTTGTGCAGGTAGGGCCACAACCTGGCTGGTCAGGGGACTGCTCCAGGGTCCTGCTGATGCTGCTGATGCTTGGCGACTGCCCTCCTCTATAGGAGGCGTGAAGGAAGCTGCTCATTAGTGGACTCCAGATCTTGGTTACTACTGATGGAGCTGGTACTGCTCCGTACCCCCCCCTACTTCCCCAAGCAGCCGCGGCAGTAGTACATGTGAGCGATTGAGGAAAACCCCTCCGGTCAGCCATGTCAGAGGAGGGACCGCGAGTGCCGCACATAGGCAGCGGCCATACTTGATTACGGAGGCATTTCCTTATGTATTTGAGTTTGGTCTTCCCTCTCAATAGCTGGGAAAAAGGCTCCCATTTTCGGGACCGGGTAGCGAGGGTCATAGGGATGGAGAGCCAGAAGTCATCCTCTCTGCCGGATGCTGATCTATTCGGCGTCATAGCCGGCAATAAGCATGCGCTGCGGGCCAACTGCACAAGTGACTCCAGAGGGCTCCCTGGCTCCATTTCCACTTGGTAATATTGCCACGGTGCTTGGGGGTCATCTTGCCTCATCTTCTTCATCTCATCCACCTCACAGCTGCTCCTGCTCATCCTCTCTTGTCACCTGGGTAGAATATCCACTCATTTCACCAGACAATGCTTTCTGCTCCAAGATGTCCTCCTCTCCTCCAATTTCGTCCCACCGGACTCATGTGGCCACGAGATGTAGTCGCCACGTCTCCGCAGTCCGCTGCCCAGGAAAGGATTTTTCTGCATCTGTTTCAGGATCATGAAGCAGTGGAATGGACGTTATTCATCCTGTAGTCCTTGGCGACTGACAAATAACGCGCCTCCTCGAAATGGCCTCAACAAACGGCTGGTGTCATGCATGAGTAACTGCACTGGTCTGACATCCAAAGTTCCACAGGGGGGAGTACTTCGTCTGCTGGATCATCAAAAATCGTTAGGCTTTCTCTGGTCTGTTCATACAGTCGTCCAACACTGTTGTGTGTGCAGGCTGGAATGTCCAGCGGGTGGAAACATCGCCATATCAGAGTGTGCTTGGGGGATGGCAGTTCTGACGCATCTGCAAGACTCGAGGAGGGTGTGTTACTGGCTTTGTACGAGATGGAAAAGATGCATGCACCAGTTTCATGGCCACAGTTTCAGAATGTTACGAACAGTATCGGTGAAGACTTCATGAAAACTTTTTCGCACCAAATTGAACACCGTGCTTGCGCTATGCAGGGAGCATGGACCATCCCTCCCGGTTTGCAAGGCGGGAAACCTTGTTCATCCATTGTTCCACGTCACCATGGTTCCGATTTGCAGTTGCGCGCGGAGAGAAAGCCACATCATCGATTTCTGCTGCATGACGCGCAGCAGTTCTCCCTGTGTGACTTCGTTCTGGGTTTTGGCTTGTGTACTTGCCGAGCCAAGCCAGGTATAGAAACTGAGTGACACCGCTGTTGTCCTACACAGATGTGGTATAATGGAGCAGAGTACTTGTGGAGGCTGAGATGTGGTGGTAGGGGAGGAGGGAGGAGTGAGGACATTGGCGCAGGTTGCTGTTTTTTTTTTTTTTTTTTTTTTTTTTTTGTTTATTTTTACAGCAGTTGACAACGTGGAGGAGAAAGCGCGGGAGTCTCCTGTCCAAGTGAGTTGGTGTGCCATGGGGCTGGAAGCACATTCACAGTGGGCCGTAAAGGACATGTATCTGGTCCCTGACCGTAGTTCTGATCAGACGTACCGCGCTGCCGTGCACCTTGGAACAACGATATTAAGGCTCCAAGGATGACCCACCTTCTGATTCTACATATTTTGAAGTGCTGGTTACTGCCTTTTTGGAAAAGATAAATTTACGGCTTGGAACTCATCCATCTCGGTCGGCACAAGCCATTAGTTCTCTGATCGGGTCAGATGTCCACAAATTTGGAACGGAGGGAATGCAGTTACCAAACAACTTGGACAGGAGCAGGTCAGCTGCTGCGCTGCACCTTTAGGATGGTTGGAACGCAATACTGTTGTTCTTTGCCAACTCGCCTCGCTGAACGACTGCTGGGCCATGAGTAGCGCGGAGCAGGGAGCATTCTGGACCGGGAGATAGATGATGTCAAAGAGAAAACAGCTTCCCTTCTGCCAGAGGTGGTGGATGCTTGACTGGCTGCAATGGCATGCGTGCCACTGGGCGGCTGATGCTGCTGTTGCATGCGGCCGCTGGTTGGACGCCACCACATCTGAGCCACGTTTCTCCCAGGCCACCGGATGGTGACGCTGCATGTGTTGACGCAGGGCCGTTGGTGCCAACGTTTTTGCTCCCTGCCACGCTTCACTTTCTGCCGACAGATTCTACATATACACTTATTTCAGCTTCCTCCGGGGTTTAGCAAAAAAGAACTGCCACACCGCCAAGTATCACGATCTTTTACCGCCAAAACGCTCCGCATCTGACAGTGACTTATCTGCCCGCCGCCTGCCTCGTCTGAGCCCCCTGACTGATACTTTTCGCTGGGACCGGCGAAGTGGGTTTCTTTCCCCCCGTGGTCCCTGCTTGGCTCCCGACCTCACACTGCTGCTATCCTGCTGACTCACTGGCCACACGACCACTTGATGGCTGCGATGCTGCCTGTACGGCAAGCTGACACCCTCTTCTCCTGACCTATGTGAAGCTCCCTTGCCTACCGGCTCCAAGTCGCGGTCGGCTACATTTCTTCATCTATTTGTGTTTCATCGTCAATGTGCTGTCATCATCACCGGTCTTGGTAGCGAGGCTGACCTCTCAAAACATGGACCTCACATGCCCACTCTCCACATCTATACTTTGCGGCCTACTGCAAGAAGCAGGCGATTATTGGCCCCATTTCTATTGCATGCCAACGTAGCTGCTGACTGCCTCCTCAAATTGTTAATCCTCGCTATATAGTGGCGACTAGATCCAGGACCACATAAGTAGATATCTGGCTGAGGGAAACTCGGATGCGACAGAGCGGGCAGAGGACGGTTAGAGGGACGTATGACCCGCTCTCAGGACCATGCCAAATAATGGTTGTGTCGGAGGTTCCCATGTACTCTGGCTGGGGTTGTCAGATGTCATTCTGGAGGAAGAGGATGACCTGTCCACCAATCAAGAAACCCTTGGGTCTGCTGACAACAAAACGGCTTGCTAGATTGCGACAGCGGCAGTTATGGCTCTCACCGAGTGACCCCTGCTGCGACGTCCCCTTGCTGTGCTGCGACTGGGGTGTACCAGGAATGTTTGTCGGCCACTGCCACTCGCAGGTGCTGAGCTGCACCTCTCTGTCTGACATACTGTTTGTTCTAAAATGTTACAGACATGTTTGATGTGATATTCTGTATATGATAAATATACACCCTGTTTTTGACTCCAAATGAAAAAAGATCCAGTATTAACAAGCTTGGGTAAGAACCCTTGGATATAAATTGCGCTCATCCAAATGCCAGGAAAAATTTACTTGTAATGTGTCGGTTTAACAACCACTGTGTGTTGTTACTAAATGTAACAAGTCACAAAAACAGCTTAAATTAACCTTCGGACATGAATTAAGGCTACAGGAATAAATGTATATATTTTGGCGTGAAAAAAAAGAAGGGTTTATTTTTGTCAGCACACCAGCAAAACATATGCTTATTACCCTGGATGTAAATTGCGCCAAAGGAATTGAGCCCCACCAAATAGTAGCTTTGTAGCGTGTTTACATTTGCGTGTTTTTCTACGCCACACAAAAGAGTACAGTTGATAAATTAACCCTTTGCTTGTGAATTAGGTACAGGAAAAATTTATAATTTTGGCAATGAAAAAGACGTTTTTTTGGGGTCAGCAAACCAGCAAAACAACGCTTAATTAACCATGGATGTAAATTGCGCCAAAGAATTGAGCCGCACAAACTAGTAGCTTTGTTAGCGTGTGACATAATGGGTGTTTCTACGCCCACACAACAAGACGATACAGTTGTAACTACCTTTGCCTTGTGAATTAGGATACACGGAAAAATTTATATATTTTGGCATAGAAAAAAAAAGACGGATTTCTTGGGGTCAGCACGCAGCAGCAAAACAACGCTTAATTAACCCTGGATGTAAATTGCGCCAAAGAATTGAGCCCACACAAACTAGTAGCTTTGTAGCGTGTTACAATTGAGTGTTTCTACGCCCACAAACAAGAGATACAGTTGTAATTAACTCTTTGCTTGTGAATTAGGCTACAGGGAAAAATTTATATATTTTGGCGTTGGAAAATAGACGGTTTATTTATGTCAAGCAGACGATCCAGCGAAAACAACGCCTTAATTAAACCCCTTGGATGGAAATTGCGCCTTAGAATTGAAGCCGCACATCTAGTAGCTTTGTATGCGTGTTTACAATTGCGTGTTTTTCTACGCCACACAACAAGAGATACAGTTGTAATTAACCTTTGTTGTGAATTAGGCTACAGAAAATTTATATATTTTTGGCGTTGAAAAAGCCGGTATATTTTGTCAGAACACAGAGCAAAGACAACGCTTAATTAACCCTGGGGTAAATTGCGCCAAAGAATTGAGCCCCACAAATAGTAGCTTTGTTAGAGTGTATATCCATATGCGTGTTTCTACGCCACACACAAGAGATACACGTTGGTAATTAACCTGTATTGCTTCGTGAATTAGTACAGGACAAAATGTATATAGTTTCGGCGTTGAAAAAAGCACGGTTTTATTGTGTTTGCCAGCACACCTCTCAGCAATAACAATGAATAATTAACCCCTGGATGTAAATTGACGCCAAAGAATTGAGCCCCACAAACTAGTAGCTTCTGTAGCGTGTTACAATTGCGTGTTTTCTAAGTCCACACAACAAGGAGAATATCAGTTGTAATTAACTTTGCTTGTGAAATAGGATACGGAAAATTTATAAATTTTGGCAATGAAAAAGACGTTTTTTTGGGTAGCACACAGAAAAAAAACACCGACTTAATTACCCCCTGGACGTAAAATTGCGCCAAAGATTGGCCCATACCAAACTTGTGCTTTGTAGCGTGTTACTATGCGTGTTTTCTACGCCACACAACAAGAGATACGTTGTAAATTAACCTTTGCTTTAAATTTAGGCTACAGAAAAAAATTTAATATTTTTGGCAAAAAAAAAGAGGGTTTTTTTTCCAAAACACAAAACAACGTTAATTAAAACCCCCTGATGGAAATTCGCCAAAAATTGGCCCCCAAACTTACTTTTAGCGGTTACAATTGCGTTTTTTTCTACCCCACAACAAGAGATACAGTTGTAATTACCTTTCTTGTGAATTAGGCTACAGGAAAAATTTATTATTTTGGGTTTAAAAAAGACGGTTTATTTTTGTCGCACCAGCAAAAACAACGTTTTAAAAAACCCTGGTTTTAATTGCCCCAAAGAATTGAGCCCAAAAAATAGAGTTTTTTGTGGTGTTAAAATTTGGGCTTTTTTCTACCCAACAACAAGGATACAGTTGAAATTTAAAATTTGCTTGGAATTAGGAAAGGGAAAAAAATTTATATATTTTTGGCGTTGAAAAAAGACGGTTTTTGGGGGCACCCACCAAAAAAAATTTTTAATTAAACCCCTGGTGTAAATTGCGCCAAAAAATTTGAGCCCCACAAATAGTAGCTTTGTAGATTTTACAATTGCGGGGTTTTTTAACCCACCAAAAAGAAATACATTTTGTAATTAACCTTTGCTTTTGTTAGGCTCAGGAAAAAATTTATATATTTGGGTTGAAAAAGACGGTTTCGGGGGGTCAGACCCCAGCAAAAAAACGCTTAATTAACCCCCTGGATTTTAATTGCGATAGAATTAAACCCCAAAAAATGAAGTGGTATTTGTTTGAAAAACGTGTTTTTTTAAAAATGAATCAACGGGAACTGGCTTAGATCCCCTTGGATATTAAAATGTATATGCAGCTGGGGAGCACAGGATTTCAACCCAATCCCCCAAAAAAATTTTTAAATAAACATTAAAGGAAAACAGCTGAGACAAGCTGAACCCCACGAAATGTATAAAAAATCATCTTCAAAAGGGAGACAGCCGCAGCACCTTTCTGTGACCAGGAAGGGTGTGAGCTCCCGCGTCGCCCCCGGGACTTAATAGGGGTAAACGTCACAGAATCCCCCCGGTCTTGATTGGTTCACCTTGCACTTTGGGGTTTTCTTTCCCCAGGCTTTGCCCCAGTAGCCCCATGTCTTGCAGCCTTTTTTATCAATCAAAAGACATTCTTTTCCCCCCGAAGTACCCCAAAGTTCAACTTCGCCAAACCGAAGTTTTCCTGAAATTAAAAAATTAAGGGAATTTTCCCCCACCTTTTTAAAAAGAATTTTTTGCCCAATAAAATAAAAGGGGGGGACAGTTCAAAACGTAAAAAATTTTATTTTGAACTGAAAAAAATGCAGAAAAGAGCTAAATTGGTTGAGTTAGGGGGGCTTGGCCCCCCCGGGCCCCAATAGAGGCGACCTCTTTTCCCATTTAAAGTTATTAGTTAATGGGACAAAAGTAGTCGGCTTGATTGGCCCGGGGATACCCAAAAACCCCCGCTATTAAACCAATAGCTTTTTTATTTTTTTAAATATTTTAAACTGCCCCGTTTTTTCCCTTTGATTGGCAATACTCTTCATAGGTTAATGGTTTCACTTTTTTGTCCTATTTGATTGGCTGTTTAGCCGCAAAGAAAGCCTTACAAAATTTTTGAATTACTGTTTTTCCCCAGAAATTTTTAAACCCCCCAATTTTCTGATGTTGCCCCGGTCACGGCGAAAAACGCATTGTTAGTGATTTTATTTAGTATTTTTTAGAAGTTGAGCTTTTTCAGATAATTTTTACACCCAATAAAAAACGATGTTTTGATTCATATCCCTGTCTCACAAGCGAGAGCTGGGATTATTTCTTTTGCGATCTTATAAATTTTCCCTTTTTAATTTTAAATGGGAAAATTTTTTAAACCATTTAATTTTTTTTAGACAACTTTTAAATTTATCTTTATTAATGAAATAATTTTATAGCCAACTCATTTTTAGTATTTGTATGTTGTAACGCGACCCCAGAGCACATTTTGCCCCATTCCATTACATTCAGCTTCACTTCGCCTCCTCCGGCTCAGGTAGACCACATTCAACGAGGTCTGCCTGTCGGAGCGGTGATGCGCCTCACTTTGCCGACCGGCATTCCTACATGCATCGGACTATTCAAATGTGGTGCGTCCCGCCCCAGAACGCCCACACCATGCCCATTGCACGCCCCTTCATGTTAGGCGCAGCCGAAAGTGGCGAAGGTTGCGCCTAACATCGCATCCCTGCGTCCAATAGGGAATTCAAGGCGGTGAGGTGCAGTTTTCGCCAGAAAACAGGCGCAACTCCCGATCATACATGTCGCCCATTGTGTTGGGCAACAGAATATTTCATCCACTCCAGCCAAAGATTCATATCATTATAACCAGTTTCTATCGCATAAATGTCATCTAGTGTGGGATTTGAAATAGCTATCATTTCTTTATATTTTCCTGCATGATCTTTTACCATCTTTGTAATTTATGTGATCTGCGCCTTTTGAATTGAGTGAGATAGCTTCCATCAACTCCCCAATAAGTTCCCAAGACATAAACCCATGTATCCTCTGGACTAGGATTCTCTATTGTTAAAACCAATTGAGTTCCTTTACCTTCAACACAGGGTCGTTTAAACAAGGTCATTCTAGTAAGTAAAGTTTTACCATTTTTTTCTTTCCTGTTTAGTGCAGTTGTGGGTTTATATCCCCAGTCCTCCTCCCCGGTGTTCCATGCTACTGCTCCCCAGTAACCACAATATCACCCCAATGGTCGTCAGTCACACATATGTATTGTGTTCCCACCTTGCACATGTAGTCGGTGGATGCGTGTGTACCCCAAAGCACTTCATATGTTTGGGTTCCACATTTGGCAACATCACAAAATTCAAATTGAAAGGTTGCTACCTGAGTACTGGAGGAATTATACCAAAAAGTGGTCACCCCTTCCTCTTGGGTGATTTCTACCTTCTGTGCACCCACACACACCCAAATAATATAGATGTAATAAAGGATAAAAGAGTGCTTCATGATGATTTGTTGGCTGCAGTCACTTTCTTGCAATGTGAAGCATGCACCCAGGTGGGTCTTCCTTAATGTTTCACTGAGGTTGGGGATACCAGGAGAACTTGGTATGGTCCTTCAAATCTGGGCTCCAGAGAATCTCTGACGTGTTTCTTTACCGACACAAAGTCACCAGGTTGTAGCTCATGGGTGCTTTGATCAGAGTCTGGATCTGGAATAGAGGAAAACACTGTGGCATGGGGTACTTTCAATTCATTACACAGACTTACAACATACTTTAAAAAAGATCATCATTCCGTGCACTCAACTGCTGTGAATGGTACCTTCCCAATCTAGATGGGCCTGAGAATAATATCTCATAAGGTGTGAGACCAGTGGGCTGTCTAGGGGTGCTTCTGACAGAGTAGAGGGCAATGGGTAGGATGTCAGGCCAGGGAAGAGATGTTTCCTTGCTGGCTTTCAGAATTTTGTTCTTCAGAGTAGCTTTCATTCTTTCAACTTTTCCTGAGCCTTGCGGATGATATGGGGTGTGTAGGCCGAGGTCAGCTCCTACCAGCTTCCAAATGTCTCTGGTTACTTCTGCTGTGAAGGCAGGTCCTTGGTCAGACTCAATAACCTCATGGATTCCAAATCTGCACACCAGTTCAGTCAATAGTTTCTTCATGGTGTTTCTGGCAGTCATGTTGGTAACTGGGTTGGCTTCAGGCCATCCTGAGAACATATCCACCACCACTAGAATATACTTGTACTTTCCACTCATGGTAATTCAATATGATCAATCTGGATCCGTTGGAAAGGGTACAGTGGTTTAGCCAAATGCCTTTGTGATGTTGGTACCAGACCTCCCAGATTAAGTGTTGCATATTTCACAACTTCTAGCATAGTTTCTTGCTGTGGTGGAAATTCCAGGTGTAGGTATATCTTGTTGATTAAAGACATCATCTGGTTCATTCCTCTGTGGGTAGTGCCATGAGCCCATTGTACTACAACTGGGTATAATGCCCTCGGTAAACAAAGTTTATCATCTTTTCTCCAGAATCCATCCTGGTGCATCTCTGCTCCCTCTTCCTCCCAACTCCTCTTTTCCTTTGGGCTTATTTGGGTTTAAAATTGTCTCAACAGGTCAGTAGATTCAGTAGATCTTGGTATTGGTTCTTCTCTTCTTCCTCTTCTCCAGTCTTCCACTCTTCTCTTCCTTCTGTCTTCTTTTCTTCTTCTTGTTTCTTCTTCTTTGCTCTTGTCAGTACATATACAGCCACTCCTGTTTCCTCTCGAATCACTGGGAGAAGAGCCACAGCCTTTGCAGCCTGGTCGGCGTGGTAATTGCATCTTGCTTCTTCTGTCTCTATTTTTCCATGGGCTTTAGTCTTCAAAACGGCCTCTTGAGCTGGCAACTGGAGAGCATGCATCAAGGTCTGAACAGCTTCCTGATTCTTGATAGGCGTTCCACTAGCTGTCTGGAAACCTCGCAGGATCCACTTCAGGCCGAAGTCATGGGCCACTCCATACACATAGGCTGAGTCAGTGTATATGTTCACAGTCTTTCCTTCAGCGAGCTTGCAAGCTTCTGTTACAGCCCAGAGTTCAGCTTCTTGGGCTGACATTCTCGAAGGTAAAGATGCAGCCTTCATGGTTTCTTGCAAAGTAACCACAGCAAATCCTGTATGGAATCATCCTTGATCATCCGCATATCTGGATCCATCTGTGAAGAAGACATAGTCTGGGTTCTCCAATCTGCATGCAGAGACAGTAGGAAGATGGGAGGTTTCAGCCTCCATTTGTTCAGGGCAGTCATGATCATCTGTAGCATTGTGTTCTTCACCTGTAGCAGTCTGATCTTCATCTTCCCCCCTTGAGAGAGGAAGCAGAGTGGCTGGGTTGAGAGTAGTACATCTCTTCAAAGTGACATTCTCAGGCATCAGTAATGAGCATTGTAAACGAAGATTACACTGTTTGGTGATATGAGGTTGTTGGGATTGTTTCAGGATCCCTAGAAAGTCATGAGGGGCCAAGATGGTGACTGGATGACCCAGAATGATATCTTGAATCTTCTCAAGAAGTAGTTGTTTAGCAACTGAGGCAAGAAGGTGTGGTCCTTACAACAGGATCTATCTTGCAGGAGTAATATCCCAGAGGCCTCATTCAGTCTCCATGTTTCTGGGCCAAAACACCAGAAGCATGGCCCTCATGTTCAGAGAGGAAGAGATTGAAAGGTTGTGAGTAATCCGGGATACCCAGGGCAGGAGCTTCAAGGATAAGTTGTTTTAGGGTTTGAAAACAGTCTTCTGCTTCAGGTGAGAGTTTGTGGGTGGAAGGAATATACTGGAAAGATGCATATAAAGTTTGCATGAGAGTTGAAGCATTGGGTATCCATGCCCGACAGTAAGTGATGAGGCCCAAAAGTTGTTTAAGAGTAGTTGGTGAAGAAATCAACATCACAGCTTTCGGTCTTCAATAAGGTGTTTGGTCCCCTGTGATATACAGTGTCCGAGGAAAACGACTTTGTCACAACACCATTGGAGCTTGGACTTCGAAACTTTGCAGTTGATGGATGCCAAATGTTGAAGAAGACTTAAAGAACTTGATTGACAGGAAGGAAAGTCTTGGGCACAGAGGAGAAAATCGTCCACATATAGCAAAATTTGGACTTCAGAGTGTTCCAGGATCCAAGGTTGGAGACAGACCTGTAAAGCTTGAGTGAATTGGTTGGGAGAGTTCTGAGCCCCTTGAGGGCACCTCGTCCAGGTGAGCTGAGTACCACGATAAGTGAAGGCAAAAAGGTATTGACAGTCCTTGTGCAATGGGACATTGAAGAAGGCATTGCAGAGATCATAGACTGTGAAGCATGTAGCAGAAGAAGGGACTTGGCTGAGAAGAACATGAGCGTTGGGGACCACAGGGGTCTCAAAAACAGTGACAGCGTTGACAGCCCTTAAATCCTGAACCAAACGCTATTTTGGAGGTTCGCCTGGAACAACTTTCTTGTGAACTGGGAACAGGGGTGTATTCATGGGAGAAATACAGTGGATGAGCACCCCCTTATCCAAGAAGGCAGTGATTTGTGTTTCCAGAGAAAATACTTGGTCATGCTTCAAGGGATATTGAGGCAGACAAGGAGGGGTAGCACCTGCTTTTAGGAAGACATGCACGTGTGCAACAGGAAGAAGACCAACATCATCAGGACCTTGAGACCACACTGCAGGAGGGACCTGTGTCAAAAGATCAGGAGGGATGGTTTTCAATGGATAAACCAGGAGAAGAGCAGGAAGAGCTTGAAGTGCACATGTGACTTCATGGGATACAGGAGTGTCAAAATCCAAATACATTCCAGAAGAATCATATCTGATGACAGCATTCATTTTTTGCAGAAGATCAGCTCCAAGGAGATTAGTTGGGCAAGTGGGGGAGAAAAGTAGTCCAGATAGGAGTCCGTGATGTCCAACAGGCACAGGGTAGGTTAAGCGAGTCTGGATTGGTCGTCCATCCACTCTTACGCATGAAATGTAATCAGAAGAAAGGATGACATCAGATGGAATATCAGAAGTTTTCAGGACCGATCTGGCTGCACCTGTGTCTACAAGGAAAGTAAGTTGATGACCGTTAATAGGAAGAGTGACAGTCAATACAGGTCTTGCCATTATTCACAAGGACACTAGACACAGGCTTGCCGAAATCCTATGGTTGGTAAGAAGTGTTCTGAGGTGGAGGAGGAGGCCACGAAGATGTGTCCACGGGATAAGCTTGTTGGTATTGGTTATGGTTAGGATCGATTGGTTCGATGAATTGAGGTCCATTGAAAAGATTATTTCGAGATAGGGGTCTACGTTGTGCTTGCTGATGGAATCTTGCTTGTTGAGG
>JAODAL010066780.1:0-17608 GCA_025379985.1 Phyllomedusa bahiana
GGGGTGGTGCGTTTCTATTTGGACTCACAGATGGGACTCCCCATCTGCCTGCCATACAGCGACCGGCGAGACAGCAATCAAGGGGCGGCATGTTGTGGCCTGACATTCTAGCAAAGCCAGTCCACTTCTAGGGCATCAATGATCTGACCACAGACCCTCATGCCACAGCCACCCTGAAAGACCATTATTTTATCCTACAGCCTGGCCTCTGAAGCTCAGCCTGTCCACTACCATTAAGTTTAACAGATTCTATTAGTTAAAATTGGTCCACCATAACTTGACTGTAACTTTCACCTGACTTCCCAACCACAATACTAAGCCATGACAGATTTTTAAAAATCTACTTTTTTTATTTTCTTTTTAAGGCTTGTAAAGTAACATTCAGGCAAAACTCCAACGAAGGCAGTAAACCCCCAGCTCAAGGAAAAACCCTTGTGGAGGAAACCTCTAGGAAACAGTGGCTGGAGGAATGCCCTTCCCCAGGGCCTAGAAGGTAACACCAAATGAAACTGAATATGATTTTTAACAAGGTAACAAATGTATCATACGGATATTTTACAGACAGGTTATGCAATAAAATCAAGGTAAGTTTATTGGGAAGTTTCTTCCATCCCAATCTGTTGAGAGAGAGAATATGAGGCAAATTGAAACAAGAAGTTACCCATCTTCAAAACTCCATCCTCCAATTGTAAGACAACCATCACTTAGAAACTCCTCTGACTCTAAACGGGGGCTCGCCCCAGCAAAAAAACACCCAATTACATATATCCAACAATTACTTAACATTCCAGGTCCCCCGCTCCCACAGTCATGTACCCACCCACCTACTTCTTCAGGGTTTCATACTTCTTATGTACACGTCAATGTCCTACATGAGGGTTTATAAATTATGGAGCATTCATCATCCATATTGCAGGTTACCTGTGACATAGCTGCACATTATACAGCAATATAAGCACACAAGACATAGATGGAGGTTCCATTGCAATAGGGTAATTATTATCCAGAGCAACAACAGGAATACAGTGCAGGAGATTGCATTCCTTGCAAGAAGAATGGCAGTGTTTTAACCCTCCTGCAAACAGGCTGAGCTAGCAATATATCCAGAAAAAATTCAGGTTGGTAACGGGCAGGTTAAGATCAGTCAAGGGTCAGAAAATGGGATATCCAATAACAAGCAACATCAGGATAGTCATAAAACAAACATCAATTCCACTGAAGCCCAAACAGGAAAAAATCAGGAATGATAACGGGGAAACTACAGCTGTTGCCCTTTAACCAGTTACCCCCCTTCCTGACCAGTCACATTTTCGTTTTCTACAGTACATGCAGTTCTGAACACTATTATGCTTTCTCTGTCTCAGCTATCCTATTTGCCCTGTTTTCCAGTATACATAAGAATTTAATTTTTATGTAATTTTTAGATTAACTTTTTTTTTCTAATAATATCAGAAAAATTGTAGATATAAAAAAATATTTTTTTTTACAGTTTTTGTTATAAGCAAAGCATGGTACTAAAATAAGTTTTGTAAATATGTCACTTTTCCATTTTGAACATTTTTATATAGGAGAAATACAATTTTACAGTCCTCAGGGGCGGGGCTAATTGCTGACGTTTTGGTTATCCCCTGTTTTTTTCATTATGTTTTTGATTCTGTTTTGTGTGTATTTATTTATTTTACATATTATGTCCCTCACAGGGTAATAAAAAGACCCGTTGGGGGCATTAGTACATAATAGATGCATTAGACCCAGTTACACGGAACATTCAGTCTCCAGTACTAACTGCAGAGCTGCTCTGAGTATGTTCAGATCCAGCAGGTCCTGCAGTTACCCAGAGAAGGTGATCATGTGGTCTATGGTGATTACTGTAATTAGATTCATCCACGCACATTAGACAACTCTAACCAGCGGACTGCCTAATATGTATGGGGTCTGACAGACATTATTGGGAACAGAAATTTAGGCTTGGGGAATTTTAGCATACAATCCTATTGTCTTCTGCAGAGATTAGCCACTGCTAATGGTGCTTGGCTTTTAGTTTTCATTCCTCCTCCTGTTGAACACACATATACATAGGAAAGTCAGGAGGAATAGCTATTGGTTGACTGTTTGTTTGACCAATACCAATTGAAGGTGTATGGGCACCTTAAAAAGGTTTTCTCAGTATGCTGAGTCACAAGCAGCTTTGTACTCATTCTGCCTTTGTTAGGCTGTGGTTGGTTCTATAGCAGTAATTAGCATATTTATCTCCCCTATAATTAGCTGAGACATCACAAAGAGTTCAGGAGATCTTATCTTCAGTAAACAAAGCTACAAGTGCTCTGAGGAGTGAAAGCAATTACTTATCTGTTAACAAAAGCTAATCTTGTTAAAGATAATATGTGTGCTCCAACAGTGGCGAACTACCGACGAAGCAGCCGTAGCGACTGCTACAGGGATTGCCCTCACTGGAAAGTCCGGCTGGCAATGAACAGTAGCTTAATTTTCAGTGCCAGCTGGGCCCTTTCATAAGATTTGTCATATCTCTAGGGGGCCAGTCCAGTCCCAACACTATTAAACAGGCCGTAAAAAATTATCATGAAAAAGATGCTCCCTAAGCAGCCCCTTCTCTCTTAACATCCCCTCTCCTACCTTCCTGGCCTATGAGTGATGTATGCGGGATATGTGTCTAGCGTGTGAGTACTGTATCAAGATGTGTCTCTCGTGTAAGTGGTCTATGTGGGATGTGTCTGGTGTATGTGGGATGTGTCTGACATGTAAGTGGTGTATGTGGGATGTGTCTGACATGTAAGTGGTATATGAAGGATGTGTCTGGCGTGTAAATGGTGTATGTGGGATGTGAGTGGCCTGTGAGTGGTGTATGCGGGATGTGTCTGGTATGTGAGTGGTGTATGAGGGATGTGTCTGGCATATGGGTGGTGTATGAGGGATGTGTCTGGTATGTGAGTGGTGTATGAGGGATGTGTCTGGTATGTGAGTGGTGTATGAGGGATGTGTCTGGCATATGGGTGGTGTATGAGGGATGTGTCTGGCATATGAGTGGTGTATGTGGGATGTGTCTGGCATATGAGTGGTGTATGAGGGATGTGTCTGGTATATGAGTGATGTATGTGGGATGTATCTGGCATGTGAGTGGTGTATGTGGGATGTGTCTGGCATATGAGTTATGTATGCGGGATGTGTCTGGCATATGAGTGGTGTAGCAGAAGGATAGTGTCTGGTTATGTGTGATTTTTGGGTGTAAAATGTATCTGGATGTGAGTGGTGTATTTGGAATGTGTCTAGCATGTGAGTGATTAATGGGGAGGTGTCTGACTATGATTGTTCAATGATGGGAACGTTCATGGTTTTGTATTTTGGGGATTATCGGGGCTTGGGTGGTGTTTGGGGATGTGTTGGGCATTGAGTTTTGTATGGGGATGTATCGGCATTGAGTGGTTATGGGGATGGGGTGTTGCAGTGGTTTTGTATGGGGATGTTCTGGTTGATGGTGTTTGGGATGTGTCTGATGTTTTTTGGATGTATGCATGTGGGGGTGGAATGTGGAGTGTCTAGATTTATTTTTATTATCCGGGATGCACGTGATACGTTATCTTTTATTTTATGGAGTGGAGGAGGATAAAAGGGATATTGAAAAGTTTGCTTTGGGGCCCAGCCATTTCTCATTACACCCCTGCCTGATGACATCACTCTCTGCTCCCTGTCTGATCAGGAAGGACGATATGGACGTAACCAGAGAAAATATGTGCACTCAAAACAGAGAAACTCTCATCTCCTGACCACGGTAAAATCAAAAGTCTGCATTTACTGTTCCCTAAATGTTGAAAGTTAATCTTTGTAGTGAGAAAACCACTTGAAACACTCCATCAATGGACATGTGATATTTGTATCCTCTAGTTCTTATGTTATCTTACAGCTGCTTTGCAAAGCAGTTCTTAAATTATACATTCTTCTCCCTTTTTAAATATATATATATAACTTTTCTCTTTAATACTCCTTAGCATCTGCCGTCTTTGAGAAAGTGTTTCTCAAAATCTTTCCTCAATTGTAGTTGTTCATCCGTGCTTTGTACCTGGGCAACTTCTCCTTTATGGCTCTGGGGCTTTTTTTTCTTGCTGCTTGGAATTAATGTTGACCTTCTTCTGTAGCAGTGAGGATGGCCTTTTCTGTGTATTAGAATAGATTTGATCTACATTTTCTATGAGTTATTCTCCCCAGAGTAGGAGAGTGGATGAGTACTATTTGGCAGCACATGGGCAGTCTATAGATCCATAATATTCTTCATTGCCACACTCATGCACTTGTTTTGCCCTAATGTACAGTATAGCAGTGCTGTCTAAGAGCCGTTAATGATATAAAGGACAGAAAATGAGATTGGGTCCCTAACTCCATTATTGATATCCAAGTCTAACATACTGATTTTAAACAAAGTTGTGATCTATTTTAATGATAATTTTTCACCAAAACCAAATAAAAGGAAGTCAAAAACTTTTCTTTATATTTTGTATTAGCTTTAGAAATAAAATCTTCAAAGACTGCACAAAAACGGATCCTTCTAAACAAGGACATAAAGTACTAATTGTCCTAATTATAAAATGTGAGGTATGTAGGTATGTATCTATCTATCTCTCTATCTGTCTGTCTATCTATCTATCTATCTATCTATCTATCTATCTATCTATCTCATATCTATCTATCTATCTATCTATCTATCTATCTATCTATCCTATCTATCTATCTATCTATCTATTCTATCTATTATCTATCATATCTATCTATCTCATATCTATCTATCTCATATCTATGTCATATCTATCTATCTCATATCTATCTATCTATCTATCTCATATCTATCTATCTAATTATCTATCTATCTATCTATCTATCTATCTATCTATCTATCTATCTATCTACTTATCTATCTCATATCTATCTCACATCTATCTATCTATCTATCTATCTATCTATCTGACAACTATCTATCTATCTATCTATCTATCTATCTATCTATCTCACAACTATCTATCTATCTATCTATCTATCTATCTATCTATCTATCTCTCAATGCTGGAAACATCTTGTTAACCATATTTATGACTATATACTGCTTTATTTAAACCTTGAAAATCAAGTCCCACAAGAGTCACAGCAATTTTGGTCTTGTTGGCTCACTGCAATGTTCCTAAACCAAGACTAAATTGAGAAAACTAGCCAGTAACAAAGGTTTGTGTTGTATTACTCTCAGGGATTCTGAATTCTTAAATATTTGATAACTTTGATGCGCTGGTGAAAGACATAATAGAGGTAGAAGACAGACCCCTCCGGCAAAGGTGCAGCGCAGACCTTATGTAGTTTAAGTTAGTAAAACCTCTACTTTGTTTAGTTAATAGATTATATTTATACACCACTGATTTTTATTATTATGACCACTTCCTACTTTTGAGCACATAGCTCATGAAGGAAGTCATGTGTGGTAAGCTGGCTTGGTGGGCATATAAGGTGTGATAGGCTGTTTGCACACATGTCATGGTTAAAAGGGACAATTTATCAGAGTTGCAAAAATATATGATTTTTGTTTTTTAGGTCAAAAGTGGGGGGGATTTCTGAAGCTGCACAGTTTGTGATCTGTTGGTGGCTGCTGTGGTGAAAGTGTATTATGTTTGGACAAATGGTGCCATTGTGCATAGAAACTGCAAAGGACCATCACAGATATGACAGGTGTACATCGGTTACAAATGTGTATAAGGGCGATCAACACACTACAGTGGAGCAGCTCAGCTCCAAAATGAACCATGAGGCAACCAGTCATGTGTTTAACAAAACAGTTCAGTGGACTCTACTGTGTATAAGGCTCTGGAGTAGATGGATGTCACTGCACCTCTACTAACCAAGTGAATTGACAGAAATGGGTTCAATTTTCATGACAGTATCGGAATTAGATTTCCTGTTGATTGGGAAAAGGCTGTCTTCTCCGAAGAGTTACGTTTTCTGCTGCATCAAACCTATGGATGTTGGCAATTCATGCTAAAACATCAGAGAACAAACATCCTGCAAGCATTGCTGGAAGAACACAAGCTGGTGTTGGCAACGTTATGTATTGTGGACTATTTTTGTAGCATTCTATGGGCCCCTCATCCATAAATGCCTGCTTGCCTATCACCCATAAATGCTGATTGTTTGTCCTGGGGTGGATAGGATCTTCCAGCAAGACAATATGACATATCACATGGCTAGAATTGTCTGTTATTGGTTGGAAGAGAATAACTAAGACTTTCAAGTACTAGCTTGGCCCCCTAATTTTGCAGACTTGAACCCAATTTAGCATTATGGGAGCCCTGGATAGTGATGTGTAATGTCCAGTTACTGCTCGTCCCTTTCCCTTTAATAGTCCTCGCAGGCCGTAGTAATAATGGACATTTACATACGACATATCTCTCCATCTCTTTCTCCATTTCATAAAAGCCAGCACACATATATATGGAGTTTGCAAACCATGGCCATCTTGTGGATGCTTTAGAAAACTACATTTCCCATAGATCCCTGTTTTTGTCGAGTCATAATGAATGTGTCTTAAATGTACAGGAATGTCCGTTATAATCAAGTGACCTCCAGAACCAATCAGGCTCTCCTGTTTGGGCCTGGAGGAGAAGTCAGTTACAACCGTTGGTTTGGTGCAGGAGAGTGTGCTCTTAGCACAGGGGCTGAATACAACTCAGTGCGGTAGCTGTAAAATATACCATTTCCTCCAGCAATACCAAGAGAAGTCTTAGCCTCTTATGCTGTACTACTGAATACCTCTTTTCCTACAATCAAGTACTTTCGCAGAGAGCATTTTTCTCTGAATCCCCAGCCTGCTACTACCAAATACTACAGACCTGTTCATCCATACGCCTGGGATCAATACACAGTTCTCAAGTAAGTCTGTGGGACACGGATTTAAGAAAGAGCCCATAGCTGGACTGTTGAAACTTGGGGGTCTCCCGTCACAGTCCCCTGCTTCTGTATTTATGTGTACCCAGTCGTTGAGGCACAGCCTGGATGCAGGCCTTCATTAGCATCATATATAGTAAACTACCCAGGTACCTACAAGCTATCAAAGGGGCCTGTTATCTAACTACTCCATCACCTGATTACTTGGATATCTCCTATAGCAGCCACTGTATTGTTTGTGAATTTCACTATTATCATCATCATAATTGTACATCTGTATTACCTTGTCCTGCTAAGTAAAGGAGCAACAACTATCCCTGAAGCTTAGTTGTCTGTCATCATTGTCAGGTGCCACGTGGGGGCGGGTAGTTGGGGACATTCGAAGGTTTCTCTGGACTTCCGGGACCAGGGTCATCCTACTGGCCATACTGTATATCTTACCCGTGATATATATATATATATACCTGACTCCAACACCATCGGTATCCCTGTTGTTACAGATGTTGTCTCTTTAGATCCTCACCCCATCCCTTGCAACCTCCTGCAGCTGTTGGATACAAACCGAATGACTCCAGATACCTTTGACAAACTACCAAGAGCTTATTGAGTCACATACAGCCCGTATAATCCGAAAATTAGCTTCTGGTCATAACGGTATGTATATAATTTTAATTCAAAATAATTTTAAGTCAACTCTTTAAAATGTGTTTGCTTTTATCACTGTCTAGACTTTATGTCCTGGACAAAGCACAGGTAAAATCAAGCCGTACATTTTCATCTTTCATTTACATTTTCTGCCTGCAGTGAAGGTTTACTTAACACTGTCAATAAAATCCATGAACAGTACAGGTGTCTATGTCGTTAGCCCTGCTTTATTCTTTTTCTACACATTTTATGTTAAAATACTGTAGAAAATACGATGTAGATTAACATCGCTGTATAGTGTCCGGTTTTCAGAATTCCTGTTGGCCCAGGGCATTGACTGTACGGGAATCCGCCAGAAGATAGAATATGTTCTGTATTCCGGCGGCAGGCCAGCAGCTTAGAAAGCCGTCAGTAGAAAATACATGCTGTGTAGACTACAGCACAGATTTTCTATTGCTGTCTATGCGGCACTGGTTACAGTTACATCTGACCAGAACCCAGTGCTGTGTAGACTTAGCCTTACTTGTCCGGACACTTTTGTTTTTTAAGATAGGCAGATCTGAAATAAGATGAATGAAGGCGTATATTACCATTGAAAACCATGGGATGATTTAGGGTGATTTTTTAATTCATATTCTGGCATATAAAATTAATGTTTTATGTATGTTAAATAATCGTCATGTGAATATAGCCTAACTGTGATTAAAATAAGAATAAAACCACATGACCCTGAGCAATGCCTATCCTTTGCTGCTCTCTGCCAACCCCCCCCCAACCATCCCCCCAGCTTCCTCCAAATAAAGACACTGAGCCGTGGATTGGATAAGTTGGCCACAGCAGCCATTTTATTAACATACAAATAAATAATGAATAAATAACCAATAACTGGCAGCAAATGAGCATTCATCCCCTAACCCACCCATTTGCTAACCACCAATAACACAACATGTTCCAACACCTTTCGTACCACACCTATAACGAACCAACTTGGGGCTGAGGTCCTTGGAGCCAAAGCAATCCACCACCAGGGTCTGGCGACAACTCCTCCTTCTCACCGTTGTCTTTGCCCCCAGCCGTCACCCCCGGCTTCAGGGCACCCAACAGCCACCTCAGGCGGCTGACCACACCGTAACCTGCTCCCAAGGACGCTGCCCTGTGGAGCCCCAGAACTTCGCCAGCCCGGTCCATCCAATACAACTGGGAGCAAGCTGAGCCTGACTCCCCCCACTCCTTTTTCAACTCCAAGGACCCCAACCCGCCAGCTACTGTGACAAAGGCAAACTTCCCCGCGACAACTCTCATCACTACTCCGCAAAAAACCCCAATCACCAATTACCCCAACAGTTCCAACCCTATCACTACCAGGGCGGGAGGGGGGGGATTTTCCTCACGGGTTGTCGACCGCGCGTCTGTTACTGCGCCGCGCGGGACTCGGCTTTATAAGCCGGGCCCGCCCATCGCGACGCGCACTCGACTCCGCCCCCCCCCCCGTGAACTCTGCCGCAGCGTACGGCACGCCGGGTCATGAGGGGCCTCCCCCTAAGGCTGCGCCCCCATGTCCGGGCCCGGACTTGTTGTTGATAATCCATGCAGTAGTAAAGGTAATTCCAATGGGCTTAACTGCAGTTAACACAAAGCACCATGTAAACTAGCCACTAGTCTGTAGTCTTAGGGTATGTTCACATGGCACTTTGGATCCGTGTTTACATACGTTTTTAGATGCGTGTTTGGATCCGTATTTTGGACCCTAAACGGACCCAAACACTTATCTAACAATGTGCATTGTGATTTACATAGCTTTCAATGTACAACACGCATCAGCATTCAGACGTGTGGTCACCGATGCGTGTTTGTAATGCGTTTTTCAGATCAGTTGTCATCTCAATTCTTGATTCGAAAGACACAGTAGACGCCCTATAGGGTGTGTTTCTGCTGTAGTCAAAATGCAGCCAAACACACACCTGTGTGAACAGATCCAAACTGCCGTGTTAACATACCCTTTTTATAATTACACTTGTAATAGGAATCAATTTATCTCTTTGCAAATTATGTTTAGTGGACACATTTACAATAATTTCGGTTGAATTTTTTTTTTTTTTCTACAATGTAGATTCAAATTGAAGACAAGAAAATTAAAAGGAACATAAAGGGAATTAAGTAGTAAAGAAAAGTGTTAATCAAACCAGAAAATGTTTTAAGTTTTCAGTTCTTCAAAGTTGCTCCCTTATGCTTTGATGACAGCTTTGCTCAGTCTTGGCATCCCCTCAATCATCTTCACGAGGTAGAAACCTGGAATGATTTTCAATTCATAGATATGTCTTCTTAAGAGTTAATTTGTGGAATTTCTTGCCTACTTAATCTTTTAGAGACCATCAGTTGTGTTGTGTAGAGGTAGGATTGACAAAGTGTTTAGCCCTATTCAAGAACTGTTGTAATCCACAATTTTGCAAGAACCCACCGAAATAAGTAAAGAATAGAGATAGTTCATCATTACTTTAAGACATGAAGATCAGTCTCGAAAAATTTCAGTTGCTTTGAAGGTATCCTCAAGTATTGTCAAGAAAATCATTCAGTACTGCAATGAAACTAGGTCTTAGTAAGACCACCCAAGAAAAGGAAGACCAAGGGTGACATGTATGAAGCTCGCCACGTCGAGGTGCATGTTTTCGCCAGTTTTCCGGCAAAATTTGCGCCTGATTTATGTCGGCGCCGGGGCGTGCTCATACATGCGGTGTAAATTCCGCCGCGCCTCGTCAGTGTGTGAGGCTCAGTGCGGGACTTAGGCGCAGTGCGGGACTGCGCCTAAGACTCGTCGCCGGACGTAGTGCGCTCATACATGCGGTGTAAAGTCCGCACGCCTCGCCAGTGTGTGAGGCGCAGTGCGGGGACTTAGGCACAGTGCGAGACTGCGCCTAATATTCGCCGTCCAAGGAGGTGCGCTCACACATGCGGTGAAAAGTTCACCGCACCTCGCCAGTGTTTGGGGCGCAGTGCGGGACTTAGGCACAGTGCGGGACTGCGCCTAACATGTATTCCGATTCGAGACAGGCTGGAAAACAGCGAGAAATCATTAAAGATGTCCGTAAAGATCAGTAAAGATGTACTGTATTTTAAACTGTTCCGCCTTTGATTTTGATTGGTCCATACTTCTCCATAGGTTTTAATGGTTCACTGTCGCTCCTATTCTGATTGGCTGGTTTCTGCCGACCAATGAGAATAGCTTACATAATTTGAATTACTGTATTTCCCGGCAATTTTCAATTTTCCAAATTTCCTTTAATTTGCGTTGTTCAAAGATTTTTGGAAAGTGTTTTTTTTTTTTTTTTTGGGAAGGTTTGGCC
Organism: Phyllomedusa bahiana; assembly: GCA_025379985.1. Lineage (NCBI taxonomy): Eukaryota > Metazoa > Chordata > Amphibia > Anura > Hylidae > Phyllomedusa > Phyllomedusa bahiana. Next base: position 10,920 of record JAODAL010066780.1, read on the forward strand.
CCTTTTTCCCTGATAATGTTTTACGTTTTTATAAAAGGGGAGTTTTTTTTTGGGAAATCAAACCCCCACCTCACGGGCGGGAGAGCCGAGTTTTCTCTGCATTTTCCCTAAAATGTTTCCCCAATTTTCCGTTTCATCATTTTAAACCTTCTTTCTCCTCCCCCCTTTATCATTTGGAACCCAGAATAATTTAGGGTTTCTTTTTTTTCCCGGAGCAAAATCACCCCCTGCAATTGCCTCATTTTGGGCCGGGCCGAAAAACCGTCCCCCCTTTGGTTTTTTTTGGGGCCGCGGCCCAAACCCCCCCCCCGGAAAGGGCCTAAACCGCGCCCTTTTTCCACCCCTTCAGCAAAGGCGCATCTAAAAGGGTGGCGAACCGGGCGCCTAACATCGCATACCCTTTGCGTCCGACAGTGGATTCGGGCCGGGTGAGGCGCAGGAAACCCCAAAAAAACAGGCATAAACCCCCTTCATCAAAAGTCGCCCCCCCAATTTTCCCAAACCTTAGAATTTATAAAGAAACCCCAAAAAAAAGGGCTACACGATATCAAGAAAGGGCAACACATCTAAACATCGGGACATTAAAAGGAGACTTATGGGAACAAAACCAAATTAAAGCAAAAAAAACGAAAAACCCGGGCCCTAGTGGGGAAAAACAAAAAGCAGAAACTGAAGGCCAAAAAATTAAACAAAAAAAAAAACCATTAACCACGGGAAAAAAGTTTTTAATTTTCTTATTTTTTGGGGAAAAATAAAAGTAAAAAAAGGGAAACCCGGCGGGTGGCAAAAAAAAACATTCCCTTTTAAAAGAAATGTCCCAGCACCCGAAACTGCCATAGGCCCAAACGGGAATTGTTTGCCCCCCCAAAAAATGAGGGAAATTTTCCATACAAAAAAAAGCAAGAAAAGAAGTTTTGGTGAGGGCCACTATTTTTTCGGGGGGGGGGGGTTTTTAGCGAATTATTGAATGGAATTTCTCTATTGGAGCTGAGCACCACTGTTTTCTTAAATTTCTAAGGTAATATTACCTGTTATTGATGAGTTGGGAGAGCTGTGGAGATTTTGGGGTTTTCCCGTTGCCCGCCCCTGTATCTTATTTCGGGTTTTGGACTGTTTAAAAAAGCATTAAAAAAGCCCCAATCAAAAAAAAAGCCCCGGGCAAGATGATTTTAAGGGCCAGGGGTTTTAAAAACCCAAAGACAGCCTATCTCATTTTTACAGCCCCTCCCCCCACCCACAAGGATGGGAACCTCTTGATCTTTTTTTCTGTAACCGTTCCTCAATCTCTAACCCTACTAACTCTCCTTATACCTTTTTTCTGATCACAACCTTATCTCCTTCACTATTACTAATTCTCACCCATCTCTGGACACATCAGCCCATCATCCATTCAGAAATCTCCGATCCATTAAGACCCAGGAACTAACAGACACCATACAGACCTCACTGACCCCAATCTCCTCTCTCCCTGTCCGACCGGCTGTAAAACATTACAACAAACGCTCACAACCCCCTGGCTATTGGCACCGCTCACCCCACCGCACCACCAAGTAACCCCGGCACCCTTTGGCACACGCCTCAGACTCCCATCTGCAGCGATGTTCCCAGGCCACCGATGGTGACGCTGCATTGTTGACGCAGGACCATGGTCCAACTTTAGCTCCCCTGGCCACGCTTTACTTTTCTGCCCACAATTCTACATATACCCATATTCGGCCCTCTGGTCCTTAAAAAGAACTGCCACACCCGCCGAGTAGCAAATTTTTTAAAACCCCCAAAATCCCCCCACTGAGTACTACTACCGCCGTGCTTCGCTGAGCCCCTGTGCCGCTACTTTCTTGGCCCTGCGAACGGTTTTCTACCCCCCCCCCGTTTGGGCCCTGTCCACACTGCTCACCCCTCTACTCACGGCCACACAACCCACTTCCCTGCGCGGCGCCCTGACACACAAGCGACGCCCTCTTCCCCCTGACGATGATGAAGCCCTTGCTTAAACCCTTTCCCAATTCGGTCGGCAACATCACACTATTGTGTTTCATCGCACTGCGTCCTCATCACCGGTCTTGGAATGCAGAGGCTGCCCCCTCAAAACATGCCCTCCCTCCACTCTCAACTCTTACTTTGCCCCCTACTGCAAGAAGCATGATTTGGCCCCATTTCTTCGCCCCAAACTCACTCCCTACTCAAATTGTTATCCCTGCTAAAAGGGGCGCTAGCCAGCCCATAGCAGCTCGGCTAGGGAACCGATGGGACAGAGCGGTTGGGAAGGTAGGGCCGCTGACCCCCCTCCCGGTCATGCCAACTAAGGGTTTGTCTGACTTCCCCCCCGACCCTTGGCGGGGGTTGTCATTGTCACTGGGAGGAAGTGGATGACCTAGTCAACCAAATCAAGAACCCGGTGTTGAACAACACACGGCTGCTAATGACACCGGGAGTTTTTGGCCTCACGATACCCCTTTTTGCGAAATCCCTTTGCTTTTCTCGACCTGGCTTGCTCCAGGGAAAGTTTGTGCCACTGCCATCGCAGGGGAAGACCGCCCCCTCTCTTCTGAATATTTTGTTCTAAAATTACAGACACTTTTGATACGAAATTATATGAAAATACACACCCTGTATTTACTCCAAATAACCCAGTAACAAACTTGGTAACCCTTTTATATAAATTGCGCTACACAAATGGCCAGGAAAAATTTTCTTGTAGGTCGTTTAAAAAAAACTGTGTACTTTACTGAATGTAAAAAACACAAACAGGCCTTTAATTAACCTTTGGAAATAATTTAAGCTACAATAAAATTTCTTCTTTGGGGGTGAAAAGGAACTTTTTTTTAGTGACCACAAAGGGAAAACAACCTTTTTTTAACCCCGGGTTAAAATTTCCAAAAAAATTGAGCAAAAAAAAAAACTACCAGCTTTTCTATGTGTTTCAAAGGCGTTTATTTTTCGGGACAAACAACAAGAGAAAAACTTTTAATTAACCTTCGTTTTTTTAATTTTCTAAGAAAAATGTCTTTTTTGTGGGAAAAAACGATTCTTTTAGTGACCACAACAGCAAACAATCTTAAAATTAACCCCGATTAAATTGCCAAAAGAATTTTAGCAAAACCCAAAAAATACTAGCTTTGTAGTGGTTACAATGGGGTGTATTTTACGGTACAGAAAAAGAGACCACTTTTTAATTCACCTTCGTAGAATTATGCACAGGAAAAATGTCTTTTTTGGCGTGAAAAAGACGTTTTCTTTAGGACCACAAAGCATAACAACGCTTAATTAACCCTTGGTTTTTTTCCCCGCCCTTTTTTGAACTGATGGGCACTTCTTCTTTCAAAAACCCTACTAAAAAGAACTATGTAAACCCCTGGAGTAAAAAGCGCAAAGAATTGAGCAAAACCAAAAAAGAAGTGGGGATTGGATTTTAAAAATGCTGTTTCTTTAAAAAGAAAAACAAAAGGAAAAGGGTTAGATAACCCTTGGATATTTAAGTGCTTTGGGGCAGTAGATTAAAATATATGCAGCAGCATTGGACGCACACTGGACTCATTTCCCAAAACCCCACAAAACAGAATTAGAACTAAGAGAAGCATCCTGAAAACGTACACCCCCCAAAAATCCTGTATAAAAATGAGTTTTTTTAGTAAGAGATATCATAAGCAGCCGTGGCAGCACCTTTCCTACTCCACATGAGAGCAGTATGACTCCCAGCGTCACGCCCGGGCCCTTATATAGTGCGGTGATGCCCAACAGAATCCCCCGGTCTCTGTTTGGGGTTTTCAATCTCTGACATTCTGCAGGCTATCCCCCTTCTTCCTCCCAGAGTTTTTTCCCCCAAATGTAACGCCATGTGCTCGCAGCCATTTTTATCAATCAAAAGCCCCTTTCCCGTTCACACCCGAAGTCCCCCAAAACTTCGACTTTCGTTCAGAACCGAAGTTTTCCTGAAATTCAAAACAAAATTTTCCATTTTAAATTAAAAATAAAAATTCCCCCATCCTTGGGTATAAACAAAAAAAACTTAAAATTTAGCACTTGGTTTCAACTGGTAGGAAATAAAAACAAGGCAGAACATATTACATGTAACGCCTTTGTGGTGACCCTAATGATGACCATAGACTGACCCTGTGTACATATTTTGCAGTGTACAGCTTGAAAAATTCATTACAAACTCACTGACTCACATCAGGACTTGTGGATATGGGATGGACCCCAATCACTAAAAATTGCCCCCAAATACTGTATAGAAAACTGATAAAACACAACCCCACCCCAACATTTTTGGTTTTAAAAGGGCACAGCCTTTATTTAAAACCACAAATTTACCAAAAAACCCCCAAAAAGGGGGTCAGGTGCAATTTTCCTTTTTGGGACTCACAAGGGGGAACTCCCCTTCCCTTTGCCATACAGCAAACCCACGAACACAATCAAGGGCGGCATGTTGTGGCCGACATTCAGCAAAGCCATTTCCACTTCTGGGCATCAATGATCTAAACCACAGCCCCTCATGCCACACCCAAACCCTGAAAACCATTATTTTATCCTACACCCGGGCCCTCGAGCTCACCTGCCCCCTACCTTTAAGTTTAACAGATTCAAATTAGAAAAAAATTTGGTCCACCAAACTTGACTGTAATTTTCACCTGCTTCCCAACCACAAAACTAAGCCATAAACGTTTTTTAAAAAATCTACTTTTTTTATTTTCTTTTTAAGGGGTTTGTAAATTTAAACATTCAAGGCAAAACTCCAAAACGAAGGCAGAAAAACCCCCACCCTAAAGGAAAAAACCCCTTGGGTGGAGGAAACCTCAAGGAAATTGGCTGGGGGAATCCCCTTTCCCCCGGGGCCGAAGGAAAAACCAAATGAAACTGAATTGGGTTTTTAAAAAGGGAACAAATGTATCATACGGAAAAATTTTCAGACAGGGTTTTGCAATAAAATTTAAGGTAAGTTTTTTGGGGAAATTTTTTTCCATCCCCCTCTGTTTGGGGAGAGAAATTTAGGCAAAATTTAAACAAAAGTTACCCCTCTTTAAAAAATCCCCTCCTCCAAATTTTTAAGACAACCACACTTAGAAACTCCCCCTGACTCTAAACCGGGGCTCGCCCCAAAAAAAAACACCCCAAATTTCATATATCCAACAATTACTTTTTAAAATTTCCCGGTCCCCCGCTCCCCCCATCCCCTGAAACCCCCCCAACCTTCTTCCCTTTAGATTTCATACTTCCCTTTTGTACACGTCAATGTCCAAAAATAGGGTTTTAATAAAAAGGAGCATTCATCATCCAAATTTTCAGGTTTCCGTGACATAGCTTTCACAATTTTACAGCAATTTTTAAACACACAAGACATAGATGGGGGTTTCCCACTGCAATAGGGAAAATTTTTATCCAAGCAACAACAAAGGGAAAACAGTGGGAGGAGATTGGGATTCCTTGCAAGAAAATGGGAGTTTTTAACCCCCCTGCAAAACAGGCCCGACTAGCAATAAAATCCCCAAAAAAATTCAGGTTGGTAACGGACGGGTTTAAAACAATCAAGGGGCAGAAAATGGGATATCCAATAACAAACAACATCAGGATAGTCATAAAACAAAAATCAATTTTCCAAGAAGCCCCAAAAAGGAAAAAAACAAGGGAAGATAACGGGGAAAAATAAAAGGGGTGTTGCCCTTTAAAAAAGTTACCCCCCCTTCCTGACCAGTCACATTTTTGTTTTGGGGCAGTACATGCAGTTTTTGAAAACTATTAAAGCCCTTTTTCGGGCTCAGCTATCCCAATTTGCCCCCTTTTTTCCCGTATAAAATAAGAAATTTTAATTTTTTTGAATTTTTTTGAATTTAAATTTTTTTTTCCCAATAATATCAGAAAAAATTTTAAATAAAAAAAATATATTTTTTTTTAACAGTTTTTGTTTTAAACAAAGCATGGTAACCAAAAAAAAGTTTTTTAAATAGTCACTTTTCCATTTTTTAACATTTTTATATAGGGGAAAAAACAATTTTTTCAGTCCTCAGGGGCGGGGGTAATTGCTGACTTTTTGGTTTACCCCCGTTTTTTTCATTTTGTTTTTGATTCTGTTTTGTGTTTTTTATTTTTTTTAAAAATTATGTCCCTCCCCAGGGTTTAAAAAAAAGACCCTTTTTGGGGGGTTAGTACAAAAAAGAAGCATTAGACCCCTTTACCAAAAAGGAACAATTTATCTCCAGAACTACTGCAAAAGCCCGCTCTGAGTTTGTTCAGATTTAGCAGGTCCTGCAGTTACCCCCAAAAAAGGGGATCATTTTGGTCTTTGGGGAATTTCGTAAATAGATTTAACCTGCACAAATTTGACAACTCTAACCCGCGGACCCGCCCAATTTTGTATGGGGGCGACAGACATTATTGGGAACAGAAATTTAGGCTTGGGGAATTTAGCATACAATCCTATTGTCTTCTGCAGAAAATTAGCCACTGCTAATGGTCTTTGGCCCTTTTTGTTTTTTATTCCTCCCCTGTTGAACAAAACATATACATAGGAAATTTTGGAGGGAAACTATTGGTTGACTGTTTTTTTTGACCAATACCCAAATTTAAGGTGTATTGGGCCCCCTTAAAAAAAGGGTTTTTTTCAGTATCTGATCACAAGCAGCTTTGGGACTCAATTTTGCCTTTGTTAGGCTGTGGGTTTGGGTTTTATAGCAGTAATTACATATTTAAAA
>JAODAL010066781.1:0-17607 GCA_025379985.1 Phyllomedusa bahiana
TGCTCAAGGGGGAAGGGGGGCCCCGCCAAAATTTTATGACTTGGGGGGGTTCCCCGGAATTTTTAGTGACTGCTTTAGTGGGAAGGGGGCCCCCAAAATTTTATGGGGGTTGGAGTCAAAATCTAGTGAAACCTGCTCAAGGTTTGGTTAAGGGGCCGCACGTTATTATGGACTGGAGTCTAGGAAGCCCCAGACCTCTCAGTGGGGGGAAGGGGGGGCCCCAAGTTATTTAAGATTGGAAATCTAGGAAACTTAGTGACCGGCTCATGGGTAAGGGGCCGCACAGTTTTTTAATTTGGGAAGGGGGTCCCTAAAAAGCCCAGGCCCGCTCAGTTGGGGGAAGGGGGGCCCCGCCCTTTTATTAAGGGACGTCTAGGAGCTCTAGTGACTGCTCAGGGGTTTAAGGGGGCCAAATTTTTTTAGGGGTTTTATCCCAGGGGAAGGTCAGGACCTTTTCATGGGTAAGGGGCCCGCCCAGTTATTATTATTTGAGTTAGGAAAACTTATTGACTGCTCAGTGGGTAAGGGGGGCCGCAAGTTATTTTGGACTTGGAGTACTCGTCGCTCTAGTGACCTGCTCAGTGGGTAAGAGGGTCCGACACAAAGGTTTTCTTATTTTAATGTTCTTGGAGTCCAAGGAAGCTCTAGTTATCTGCTCAGTGGGTAAGGGGGCCGCACAGTTATTATGTACTTGGAGTCCAAGGATGTTCTAGTTATCTGCTCAGGGGGTAAGGGGGCCTCACAGATATTATGTACTTGGAGGTCCAAAAAATCAAGGATGTTCTTAGTTATTGCTCAGTGGGTAAGGGGGCCCGCATTGTTATTATAGATTTGGTAGAGTACTAGGAAAGCTCTTGTGACCTGCTCAGTGGGGTAAGCGGGGTCCGCACAGTTTTTATTGAACTGGAGTTAACTTGGAAGCTCTAGTTACCTGCTCAGTGGCTAAGGGGGCCACACAGTTATTATGGATTTGGAGTCCTAGGAAACTCTAGTTACCTGACTTGTGGGTAAAGGGGGCCACATAATTATTATGGACTTGGAGTAGTACTAGGGGAAGCTACTAGTGACATGTCTCAGTGGATAAGGGGGCCACCACACAGTTATTATGGATTTGGAGTCCTAGGAAACTCTAGTTACCTGCTCAGTGGGTAAGGGAGCCACAGACTTATTATGGACTTGGAGTCCCAGGAAGCTCTAGTGACCTGCTCAGTGGATAAGGGAGCTGCACAGTTATTATGGACGTGGAGACCTTTGAAGCTCTATGTGACCTGCCTCACGTGGATAAGGGGCTTGCGGCCGGAACAAGTTAATTTATGGACTTTGGAGTCGCTTGGATTAGCTCTAGTGATCCTGATCAGTGAATTAAGGGGGAACTCCGCAACAGTTTATATGGACTTGCGACAGTCATTGGAAGCTCTTAGTGATACTGGATCCAGTGGGTTAAGGGGGTGGGCGCATTGCTATGATAGATTTGGTATTGGAAGCGCTGAGTAACATGCTCAGTGGGTAAGGGTTGGCGCACAGTTATTATGGACCTTGGAGTCCTAGGAAAGCATCTATTGACCATGATCAGTGGATCAAGGGGGGCCGCACAGTTATTATGGACTTGGAGTCCTAGAATGCTCTAGTGTCCATATGCTCAGTGGGTAAGGGGGCTACACCAGTTTATTGTGGACTTGGAAGTCCTAGGAAGCTCTATTGACAGCTCAGTGTGGAAAGGGGGCCCGCGCCACGTTATTCATTGGAAATTGGAGTCCTAGGATGTGCTCTATTGACTCATTGCTCCAGTGGGTAAGGGGGACGCAATGTTATTATGGACTTGGAGTCTTGAAAGCTATATTGACCTGACAGTGGGTAAGGGGGGCGAGCCTCTGTTGTTATGGACAGGAGTCCTAGGAAGCTTATTGACCTGCTCAGTGGGTAAGGGGGACACGACACACAGATGTGTAAAGGACTTGGAGTCACTAGGCAAAACTATATTTACCTGCTCACAGTGGGTAAGCGGGGGCACATTTAATTATTATGGACTTGTATTACTAGGATTGGCTTAGTGGGACCAGGACTCAGTGGATATAGGGGGACCGCACAGTTATTATGGACATGGAGTCCTAGGAAGCTTGTTAGTGACCTTGTCTCAGTGGGTAATGATGGGCTGACTGTTATTATGGACTTGGGATTACTAGGAAAGCTCTAGTGACCTGCTAAGTGGGTTAAGGCGGAGTTGGACACAAGGTTATTATGGACTTTGGTATGTACTAGGAAGCTTCTATTGACTTGCTCAATGGGTATGGGTACGTGCCGCATAGTTATTATGGACTTGTTAGTACTAGGTAGGCTCTAGTGACCTGCCTTAGTTGGTAAGGGGGGGGACCGCACAGCAGTTTATTATGGAATTGGGTGTACTAGAAGTATAGTGACCTGCTCAGTGGGTAAGGGGGTTGCGCAGTTATTATGTATTCAGAGTCCTAGGAGGCTCTAGTGATCTGCTCAGTGGGTAAGGGAGGCCGCATTGTTATTATAGATTTGGTAGGTTAGTACTGAGGAAGACTCTATTGACTGCTCAGCTGGAAGGGGGCTAGGCACGAATATTTATATGACTTGGAGTAATAGGAGCTATGAAGTGACCTGCTCAGTGGGTATAGGGGGCGCAGAAGTTCGCAAGTTATTATGGAATACTTGGAGTACTAGGAAGCTCTATTGAATCACTCTTGGGTAAGGGGGCGTCCATAGCTTATTATTGACTATGGGGAGTACTAGTAAGCTTAGTGACCTGCCCTGTGGGTAAGGGAGGCCACACACAGTTATTATGGATTGGTGTTCTAGATAGCTCTATGTGACAATGCTCAGTGAGTAAGGGAGGCCGATAGTTATTAAGGATTTTGGAAGTGCAAGTACTAGGAAGCTCTAGGGACCTGCTCAGTGGGCTAAGTTGGCCCGCGCAGATATTATGGCTCAGAGTCCTAGGAGGCTCTAGTGATTCTCAGTGGGTAAGGGGGCCGCATTGTTATTATAGATTTGGAGTACTAAAGCTCTAGTTTAACCTTCATGGGGAAAGGGGGGTGCACATTTTATGGAATTTGGAAAAAAATAGGAAAAACTCTATTTACCTTTCTCAGTGGGGGGAAGGGGGGGGCATATTTTTAGGGCTTGGAAGAAGGAACCTAGTGACCCTGCTCGCGGGGGGAAGGGGGCCCAACAGTTTTTTGGACTTTGGGGTTGGGAAACCCATGACCCTGCTCTTAAAGGGGGCCCCATAGTTATTTGGACTTGGGGGGTACTAGGAAGCCAGTACCTGCTCAGGGGGGTAAAAGGGGCCGCGCGTTTTTTATGCATTCGAAAATCCTATGAGGGTTTAAAATCTCAGGGTTTAAGGGGGGGCCCCATTGTTATTATGGGTTTGAGTCCCAGGGAAATTCCCAAAGACCTGTTCCCCGGGGTAAGGGGGCCCCGCCCCAAATTATTATTGGACTTGGAGTTCTAGGGAACTCTAGGAATGTGCAGGGGGGGTAAAAAGGGGGGGGCCCCCCCCCAGTTATTTTGTAGTTGGGGTCCTGGAACCCCAGTGAAATGCTTTGTGGTTTAAGGGGGCCGCCCCCGGGAGGTTTTTTTAGGGGAGGCCCGGGCCAGGAGGGTTAGTGATTTTGGGGTAGTTGGGGAAAGGGGGGGCCCCTTTTTTATTTTTAGATTTGGGGGTAAAGGAAAACCTTTTGACCTGTCGGGGGGTGGGGGAAGGGGGGTGCAAAGTTATTTTTGGAAATTGGGTTTTAAAGGGAAAATCTATGACCCCCTCATGGGGAAGGGGGGCCCCACAGTTATTATGGGGTTGGGGTCCCAGGGAAACCCCCTATGAACCTTTTCTCAGTTTGGGGAAGGGGGCCGCCCCTTTTTTTTTATGGGTTTTGGGGTACTAGGAAAGCTCTGGTGACCGCTAAATGGGGGAAGGGGGCCCCCACAGTTATTATGGAGGGTTTTTAAAACCAAAGGGAACGCTAGGACCGCCAGTGAATAAGGGGGGCCCCACAGTTATTTTGGCCCGGGAGTCCCAGGGAAGTTTTTGTGACCTGTCAGGGATTTAAAGGGGGCCCTTAAAAGTTAATTTTGGATTTATTCTTTTTACTTTAAAAACTCTAAAGGGGCCTGTCAGTGGGGGAAAGGGGGCCGCAAGGTTTATTATGGATTTTTGGATCCTAAGAAAACCACCCTAGTGACCCGCTCAGGGGCAAAAAAGGGGGGCCCCATAGTTATTATGTAATTTGGGTCCAAGGGAACCTTCTAGTGGAAACCTGCTCAGTGGGTAAAAGGGGGGGCCCATAGGGTTTTTTTTTATGCTTGGAGTACTAGGAAAACTCTATTGAAAACCCGCTCAGTGGGAAGGGGGGCCCAAATTTTTATTATAAAAAGGGTTTGGAGTTTTCTAGGAAGCTCTAGTGACCCTGGGTCATTGGGGGAAGGGGGCACTGCACAGTTTTTATGGAAATGGATCCCAAGAAGCTTTGTGACCCCCTTTATGGGTAAGGGGGCCGCACAGTTATAATGAAAAAAAGAAAATACTAGGAAAATTTTAGTTTTCCCCCGCCAAAGGGGGAAGGGGCCACTAATTTTTTAAAGGACTTGGGTAATAGGAAGCTCTAGTACCTTGCTCAGTAAAAAGGGGGGCCCCACAGTTAAATTTTGGACTTGGGGGTACTACTAAAATTTTAGGGACCTGTAAAATGGGTAAGGGGGAGTCGCCCAAAGGTTTTTAGGGTTTGGAAGTTCCCCAAGAACCCCTAGTGACCCGCTTTATTTGGGGGGGGGGGCCCATAGTTATTAGGGACTTGGGAAATTTCCCCAGGGGAACCTAGTGACCCTCAGGTGGGTAAGGGACCAAAAATTATTATGGGCTTGGAGTACTAGGGAACTCTTGACCGGGTCAGTTTGGGGAAAAGGGGGCCTCCCCAAAATTATTATGTACTTGGGGTACTAAGGGGAAACTCTAAATTGGGCGCCCGCTCGTGGGGAAAAAAGGGCCCCATTGTTATTATAGATTTGGGGGTAATAGGAAGCTCTGTGACCTGCTATTGGGGTAAACCGGGGGGGTGCAAGTTATTTGGGCCTGGAGTCCTAAGAAGCCCTAGTGACCTCTCAGGGGTTTAAAGGGGGGCCGCCCCAGTTATAAAGGACCTAAAATTAAAATAGGAAATTCTAGTTACCTGGGACAGTGGGTAAAGGGGGGGCCACATAATTTTTTATGGCTTGGAGTAAATTGGAAACTCCCAGGGGACCCGGCTCGTGGAAAAGGGGGGCCCCCCACAGTTATTATGGATTGGGGTCCTTTTAAGCTTTTAGTTTACCCGCTCAGTGGGTTAAAAAAGGGGCCGGGACAAATTATTTTGGACTTGGAGTCCTTTGAAGCTCTAGTGACCTGCTCAGTGGATAAGGGGGCCTCACAGTTATTATGGACTTGGAGTACTACTAAGCTCTAGTGACCTGCTCAGTGGGTAAGGGGGCCGCAAGGTTATTATGGATTTGGAGTCCTAAGAAGGTCTAGTGACCTGCTCAGTGGGTAAGGGGGCCGCATAGTTATTATGTACTTGGAGTCCTAGGAAGCTCTAGTGACCTGCTCAGTGGGTAAGGGGGCCGCATAGTTAATATGGACTTGGAGTACTAGTAAGCTCTAGTGACCTGCTCAGTGGGTAAGGGGTCCGCACAGTTATTATGTACTTGGAGTCCAAGGAAGCTCTAGTTATCTGCTCAGTGGGTAAGGGGGCCGCATTGTTATTATAGATTTGGAGTACTAGGAAGCTCTAGTGACCTGCTCAGTGGGTAAGGGGGCCGCATAGTTATTATGGACTTGGAGTACTAGGAAGCTCTAGTGACCTGCTCAGTGGGTAAGGGGGCCGCACAGTTATTATGGACTTGGAGTCCTAGGAAGCTCTAGTGACCTGCTCAGTGGGTAAGGGGGCCGCACAGTTATTATGGAGTTGGAGTCCTTTGAAGCTCTAGTGACCTGCTCAGTGGATAAGGGGGCCGCACAGTTATTATGGACTTGGAGTCCTAGGAAGCTCTATTGACCTGCTCAGTGGGTAAGGGGGCCGCACAGTTATTATGGACTTGGAGTCCTAGGAAGCTCTAGTGACCTGCTCAGTGGGTAAGGGGGCCGCACAGTTATTATGGACTTGGAGTACTAGGAAGCTCTAGTGACCTGCTCAGTGGGTAAGGGGGCCGCATTGTTATTATAGATTTGGAGTACTAGGAAGCTCTAGTGACCTGCTCAGTGGGTAAGGGGGCCGCACAGTTATTATGGACCTGGAGTCCTAGGAAGCTCTAGTGACCTGCTCAGTGGGTAAGGGGGCCGCACAGTTATTATGGACTTGGAGTACTAGGAAGCTCTAGTGACCTGCTCAGTGGGTAAGGGGGCCGCATAGTTATTATGGATTTGGAGTCCTAGGAAGCTCTAGTGACCTGCTCAGTGGGTAAGGGGGCCGCATAGTTATTATGGACTTGGAGTCCTAGGAAGCTCTAGTGACCTGCTCAGTGGGTAAGGGGGCCTCACAGTTATTATGGATCTTGAGTCCTAGGAAGTTCTAGTGACCTGCTCAGTGGGTAAGGGGCCGCCATTATTTGGATTTGGGATACTAGTAAGCCTTAGTGACCTGCTCATGGGGTAAGGGGGCCGCACGTTATATGTATTGGGAGTCCTGGGAAGCTCGGGACCTCTCAGGGGGTAAGGGGGCCGCGCGTTATTAGCTTTCAAGTCCTAGGAGGCTCTAGTGATCTTCTCAGTGGGTAAGGGGGGCCGCATTGTTATTGTAGATTTGGATACTGGGAAAGTCTAGTGACCTGCTCAGGGGAAAGGGGGGTCACATTATTAGGGGTTTTGGGAGTACTGGGAAGCTCTAGTGACCGCTCAGGGGGTAAGGGGGCCCGCACAGTTATTATGGATTGGGAGCCCTAGAAGCTCTAGTGCCTGCTCATGGGAAAGGGGGGCCGCATATTATTAGGGACTTGGAGTCGGGAAGCCTAGGACCTGCCAGGGGGTAAGGGGGCCACACAGTTATTTTTGGATTTTGGGAGACTAAAGCTCTATGCCCTCTCAGTGGGTAAAGGGGCCGCGCAGTTATTATGCATTCAGAGTCCTAGGAGGCTCTAGTGATCTGCTCAGTGGGTAAGGGAGCCGCACAGTTATTATGGATCTTGAGTCCTAGGAAGTTCTAGTGACCTGCTCTGGGAAGGGGGCCGCCAAGTTTATTAGGCTTGGAACTAGGAAGCTCTATGATGCTCAGGGGTAAGGGGGGGCACATTTTATGGGATTGGGGAGTACAGGAAGCTCTAGGGGACCTGCTCATTGGTAAGGGGGGGCCGCCCTTTTTATTATGTGTTGGAGTCCTAGGAAGCCTAGTACCTGCTCATTGGGTAAGGGGGCCGCACAGTTATTATGTAGTGGAGCCCTAAGAAGCTCTAGTGACCTGTTTCAGTGGGAAGGGGGCTGCGCAGTTTTTATGTTTCGAGTCCTGGGGAGGCTCTAGTATCTCTCAGGTGAAAGGGGGGCCACTTTGTTTTAAGATTTGGATACAGGAAGCTCTATGACCTGTTCAGGGGGAAAGGGGGGGCCGCGCAGTTATTATGCATTCAGAGTCCTAGGAGGCTCTAGTGATCGCTCGGGGTGGGTAAGGGGGCCGCCCCCAGTTATTATGGACTTGGAGTATAGGAAGCCTAGGACCTGCCATGGGAAAGGGGGCCCCGCCCAGTTAATAGGATTTTGGAGTACTGGGGAAGCCTAGTGACCTGCTCAGTGGGTAAGGGGGGCCGCACGTATTATTAGTTGGAGCCCTAGGAAGCTCTGTGCCCTGCTCCGTGGGTAAGGGGGCCGCACATTTTTATTATGTAGTTGGATCCAGGAAGCTTTGTGACCTCTAAAGGGGAAAGGGGGGCCGCTTTGTTATTATAGTTTTGGAGTACTAGGAAGCTCTAGGGCCTCTATTGGTAAGGGGGCCCGCCGTTATTAGACTACAAAATGAAAAGGCTGTGACATCTAATATATACTTTGAAAACGTAAGCATAGGTGACACTGAAAGGCAATGACATACATCTAATACAAAAACCCCGTGGCACACTAAAGACAATTAAAACCCAAAGTTTTATGGAATATAGGAATTGTTTTTACAGCTAAAGAAAATAGAAAAACCGGGGACCTTAGTTTACAGTATTTGTCAAAGATTGATTAAGCCAACCCCCCAACCGTCAAGGGGGTTTTAATTATCTTTAGGTCCACTGATTTTTTTGTATTAGATGCACAGTTTTATGGACCTGGAGTCCTAGGGAAACCTAGTGATCTGCTCTGGGTAAAGGGGGCCCCACAGTTATTATGTGTTGGGGTCCCAGGAAACTCGTTACCGTCAGTGGGTAAGGGGCCGCACATTATTATGGCTTTGGGGCAGCTTTTAATCACTGTTTGCGTAGTATCTGAAGGGAAAGTAGACCTCCTATCTCGACAGAAAACTTTTCTAGTGTATAGAATAGATTTTCTATATGATTGATCTGGGCTCAATCTTCTATGATAGTTCCCCTGTTTTTTCATCCCTATAATCTTCACTTTTTAGTTGAAGATGCCACCTTTTTTGGGAGACCCGAGATTTCACTCGTGATCTGTTCCATGTGAATCCTTTCTCTGTGCACAGATTTATTCGCTTACAGTGAGTTTTCTCAGTTATGACTTTTATGTTTTTTTTAATAGATATTCATTTTCATTTATAGCTTCTTTATGATTAAAGTTTTAAACATTTAAATATGGGAGACGACGTCGGGGCAAACGGGTTCAGCCGCCCCTATTAGGTGACGTTTATTTAATACTGTCTGTAATGTTTGGTAGAAGGAAACCTGAGGAAGCACAAGTATAAGAAACACGTAGCTTCTGCTTATAAAGAATAGTTGTATTTCTTATCAGGAGTCCACGCTCGGCTGCACGTACAAATCTGCTCCTGCCAAGGGGAGGCCCCAGGAACAAGATTTTTTTTCCTGGTTTAATCTTTGATAAGTTTTATTCTTGAAAGGGGGTTTTTAAACTATTTGAGGTCATGTGTTATGTGTATATATATATGTGTGTGTTTGTGTAGATTTATTGATCGATCGATATAGATACATATGGACATAAAAAAATAATTATAGTTAAAAGCGCGTTTGTCTCCCAGAAACACAAATCTTTTGTGCATTTTGGCTTTTGTAGGGATCATGAGTTTTGAGATGCTAAACCCCCATCTGGGGGAGGATGGACTGAAAACCCTTCACTACCAGTCGAGAAAGCCTTCACATATATATACATGCAGAATAAACCACCTATAAGAAAACCAGGGCTATATAAGAATACTACAAAAGACCAACTACGAACTATGTATACACCTATCACAAAAGATGGTCATATCAAATAATAATTTAAAATAGAATAACTTTATTAAACATATCAGAATGCATAAAAACCAAGTAAAAAAATGACAGTGGAACTACACAGACTGCGAGACCTCCTATACTACATCCAAAAAAATATATACACTGTCCAAGGTAGGGATAGATGACCCCTGGTTATACAATACAATTATTATAAATACATAAAGTTCAAGTATATATTGACACAAATGTATACCCGACCTTAGCAGAAGGAAATCACCAATAGCTCCACAATGCGTAGATGAGGTAATGGAGGCCCGCACCAAGAGAACACGCAGAAGAAGACAGATGGTAAACGGGCAATATCATACAGAATGGGTGAGGAGGACCACTAATATTCCCAGGGACACGGGTGTGAGAAAACCCAAGTTACATATGAACAATTATTCTGTAATAAATAGCGAATGGCATACGCTGACCCTTCAGAGAATCAGTATAAAAGACTCTGTGGCCAGAATATAGTGGGGTCTTTTCCGTGGCCAGGAGATGCTATGTGTCCATCACCAGAATCTCTCCTTCAGTAGCCGATCAGAGAAGCCCATGGTAATGTAGGAACAGGGCTCGATATCTGGGACCGCGAGCTCAGCTAAGGAACAGCTTTGTGTTGTTGTTGCCTCCGTTTTGTAGTAATTATCATTATCCAGGGTGATGACTCTATTGTCCTGAGGATCCCGTTTGGCGTCATTTCTGTCACATTTCATTAGTTGTCTATATTCTATGCGGTTCTATTGTTTAGTTGATCCATATTTTCTATCATTATGGAATTATGTAATTTTTAGTGGATTAAAGTAATCAGTTAACACTTTCTCTGCTGGTGATTATTGAATTGAAAATCTTAAAATATCCTTAAAAGAATCTTCAGGAGTAGAAGTGACCCTTCCTGATACCTCTGTGTACTGTTTCTACCTCTCTACATTGATGGGGATTGTGCGGAGCAGCTGCGACATTTGACCGCGATGAGAGTTGTGCCTTCTACATTTGCACAACATACAAAGATGAGAGCAACAAGACTTCCGTGGGCGGGACGCATGAAGTCGGCCACATTTTAGCAGAGCTCCACCAGTCCTATGATAAAAACTCGGGTTCATATGGGACACCCAGGGCACCCGGACTGGGAGCACATAGCGGGGTGCACCAGAGGAGCCCAACCATAACATCAACGGTGGTCCAAACATTGCCCTTGCCGCCCCTGTCGCATGCTAGCGGCGGACACCCGCCATCTAGAGGCCACAGACTCATGAGCCCGTGTTGACAGCTACTGGGGCCGGAATACCAAAGAGGAGCACCCTTGGCTCCCCTCGCCATCACCCACAGACTCACTCAGGGGCTAAAGACACCTGCCCACAAGACTCAGCACCCTAGCGGCGCGCCCAACGCTCTCTACTTCCTCCCGCTCACAGCGGTGGAGCGGGTTACCAGACTGGCAGCGTTCACAGCTAGCAACCTCAGGCCCTGTGGGGACAATGACGAGTCATATAACGCAACCATCCCACCTACAGCCCGGTTTGGCAGGAAAAAACACCATTTTGAATAGGCATTCCGGACAGCAAGAGGTTAGTGGCAGGAAAGCCAGCCATATTGCTCATCTACCACCTGCCTCCAAATTGCAGTGCACAAGAGACCCACAGCCTGCATACCCTCTTGGGGCTCCTATACAAAGGGACTGGTCCTGACCCTCTCTGCACCAAATACTATCACAGTGGACTGTCCTGCCTCATAATGTTGAGCTAAATCTAACTGATTAAAGATATAACTTGAATCATAGTCACAATATCATCTCAGGTGGCATTTGCTCCATTATAACTTTGCCACCTAATGGACGATAGATCAATTGCCACATACTTATCAGCCCCATTAATTGTTGATACTAGTGCTATGCATCATTAGCTCTGAGTCTTGATATTTCCTGGCATCACACCGTACTGTCTCTCTCACCTCATATCACTAGAGCTTTAGATTATGGATAAATTCTTGAGATCTCAATCACTGTCACAAAGGCAAGCAAGAAATACTGCTACCCTTTCATCTTTACGATCAAACCTGTCCAAGTCCAAACCACTACAAGACAATGGGCATAGTAAAGCTACCGACCATTTCACTGACTGAAACATCTGCAATATTGCTCTCAGGGGGAGGCATCACTCCACCTAACCACTCGCCAGCGGCAAGCTTGTTTGTCCACCGGGGCTTTGATGCAGACTGTGCCATCTCAGTTGCCCAAGAGGTATCGCGACTGCTTACTCCTTATTTCGACCGCCATGATTCAAACTTCCATTAACACCGCACTAAGCCAAATCACGGAAAATGCCCAAAAAATAGGAGACCTTGAAGCCAGAATATCTCCATGCGAAGCAACCGCCCAAGCCAACGAAAGAGACATCGGACAGTGCCAAAAGGCGGAAATCATCCTCCGCGATAAACTGGAAGACCTCGAAAATAGGGAGATGAGGTATAATCTCCACTTTGTGGGGATCCCCAAGTCCGTCACCAACCATCAGCTCCAAAAGTATCTGGTAACCGACCTGGCCAAAGCCTTGAACCTGGATCTTCCACCTAAAACAATCCTGATCGAAAGAGTTCACCACATCGGCCCTCCCAAAAAAGAGAGAGACAGTAAATCAAGACAGGTCATCACTCGCTATGCAAAGTGGACTATAAAGGAGAAAGTGTTGAAAGCATACCGCACAACCCGGCCCCTTCAGGTGAACATACTGATATTTCAAGACTTTTCTTCAGCCGTTTCTGCAAAATGTAAGGCGTTCACTATATGTCGCCTCCTTTTCGAGAAACATATCAGGTTCCCCCTGCAGTATCCAGCTCACCTAAAGGTGACAGTAGACGGGAAAACTCGGACCTACAAAGATCCAGAGAAGGTGAAACACCGTCTCTTACTGGATGACCCAGACTTAAAATGTCATCATATCAAGATAAATGAGGACAAGTTGGAGGCTAGGCTTCTAACATGCTCTTCTACTCCTACATGGTCCCTATGCTATCCATTCACATGGAGGTCAGACTCTCATACTTCCTAGAAATTGCAGCATGCTATATAAATACAATATCCTCCCATTCATGATGGAGACTGAACGACTGCTCTCCACATGGAGAAAGCTAATATTATCTCTGCGAGGAAGAGCGAATCTAATCAAAATGATAATTTTCCCCAAAAACTTATATTTAATGCAATCTTTACCAATCTATCTCAGCAATTATCTGGAATAACCGCAGACCAAGAACCAGCGCGGCTATCCTGACTCAACAT
Organism: Phyllomedusa bahiana; assembly: GCA_025379985.1. Lineage (NCBI taxonomy): Eukaryota > Metazoa > Chordata > Amphibia > Anura > Hylidae > Phyllomedusa > Phyllomedusa bahiana. The sequence continues at coordinate 12,686 of JAODAL010066781.1, forward strand.
TGTTCGAATGGAGGCATAAACTTTGCCCAAACTCAGAATAGCGGGGGACTGGAAAGCTAATACCCAGATCTGCACAGATCCCACATTGGACCAACAATTCATACCAGATATATGGCTAGTAAGTTTCTTGCACCTCACATAGAAATCTCTTCCTGTATAAATTTTACAAAACCCGCTGATAATAGCAGCCTGGCGCACCTGGACTAAGGCACGACAAATACTTAAACTGAATACACATCACTCCCTTCTCTTGCCCCTAATAAAAAACCCAAACTTCCATGAAGGTAAACCTCAGGCAAGATGCAAAACAATGGTACACACAAGGCATTCAACGGGTGGCGGACCTTGTGAACAAAACACTGGGAGCCCCTTACCTATTCAACGAAACTCAGCTCAAATTCCCAATACTGGGACCCCATCCTTTTCACTACCTCCAAGCATGCAGCTATATAGAGAAGGTCATTGGAAATCTGGGGAAAGGAGATTGGAATGACACATTCCTTCGAATCACATTGACCTCACAATGCACAAAACACTTAGGGCCTCGTGTATGAAATCTGTCTTGGTCTAAAATTTTCTTTGTTGCCCATAGCAACATTTCATCTAGTGCTCTGAAAAAATTAGAAGGGGCGATCTGATTGGTTGCTTTGGGCTCTGGTGGGTTGTTATGGGCAACAAGGAAAGTCTTAGACCAAGACAGTTTTCATACATGTGGCCCTCAAAGGTGTTTTGCCACCATAGACAATGATAGCATATTGTTAAGCTATCCCTTTATTGTCTGAAAGGTGTGGGTCCCAACTCTGGGACCTGCACCTATCTCGGGAATGGGTCCCCAAATCCCTCTGTGTAGACTGGAGAGTCGGTTGCGCTTGCGCACGGCTCTACATTTTGCTCTATGGAAGTTTCAAGCAGAGCTGAACGCACCACTCGGCTGTACTCGGAAATCCCATAGAATAGAATGGAGACTGACAGCGCAATCATGACCAACTCTGTGAGTGGTGGACATGTTCCCTACTGGTTGCAAAACCAGCTTCTATAATTTACTTTGCACCCCACTTGACTATTCCAAGATGCAAAGAGGCATGGTATATTGAATTGGCAATCTAGAGTCCTTGACGAACACAGACAGACCCTGTGAACACAGACAGACAGGCTGGCTTTGGAAAGGAGGTTGTATATTGTGCAGCCCAGACTCTGCTTTGAACCTGCAAATGGCATTTTTTTCCCACTTTTTGGCCAGCACACCTCGCACCTGAGGTGAAATTGTACCTTTTATTTTGTGCATCCCAGTTTTTTTCAAAGAGCCACCTCATATTTAAATTTTGATACAGAAATTTCATAGTTACTTTTGATGTATTTCATTTGTGCATAAAACACAGTTTGTTATCCTTATAACTTTTAAATAGCTGTATTGCACGTGGTGCGGTCCTAGTTTTTTTTTCAAATAGCCACGTTGTACGACAATTCTGAAAATTTTCTAGTAACTGTTCTCGTTTGTCATTGCTGCAAAAACGCAATTTCTCATCCGTGTAATTTTTGAATAGTTTTATTGCGCTCAGTGAATCTCAGTTTGGCGCAGATAGCGCACTTGTATGATACTTTGTTGAAAACTATCAATTGCTAGTCCTACTGGGCAGTTGTAAATCCCTGGGACTGAAGGAAGGAAACTGTTGATTTTGTCTTATGGTTCTTCCACCAGACCGCATTTCACAGCTATTTGATAGAAACAATTCTGTTTCCAATCCTAGTTGGCTGTTGGAAATTAGAGGGTTTTAAGAATAGCTGTGATTTGCTTTCTTTCAATAAGAGACTGTCAAAAACTCTTCCATACCTTTTACAATTTTTATCTTTCTGAACATGGAGCGAAGTGCAGGTGGTAAGCGAGCAAAGAGGGGTGTAGGACATGGAGGTAGAGGTACGAGAGAAGGTGCTCCTTCCAGTGCTGGCGACAACACTCATGCCAGCGGATCGTCAGTTGCAGGACCGTCAGGCCTGTCATCGCTGGGTCAGGGCCCTGTGAATCTCAGTAACGAACATCGTCGCCAATCTGTCCTTCAGTGGTTAATGCAACCTGCATGCTGCGTTCCAGGACAGGGATATTCAATGTCCAGTTCAAGTAAAATGATGGTTCAAATCATACTGCCTTCTGGCACTTTTTAATTTGTGGGTGATGCAGGTTTAAGGGTCATGCTGTGGTACAAGACAGGGATAGTGAATGGTCTGTGACTAAGATGTAGCACGTATCCATTTGACTGTTGTGGATGTTAATTCCAGCTTCTCCAGCCCTGTTTGGGTGTAAGAATGAAGGTGCTGTTCCTCTCCCATAGACTTTAATGGTCATCGGCGATAATCTATTATCGGCTATCGGAAATAGTCTTGATAATTGCCGATATCGACTATCGAATCGATAACAATAGTTGACACAATCGCTCATCACTAGTCATAACCAGATATAGCAGGACAGGGAAAAGGGGAGCGGGAATCGGAGGGACAGGACAGAGCAGGAAATCCATGAATACAGATTACAGCCTCCAGATGGGCCTGAGCCGAGGAGAATAAGCAATAAGTCCAAGTTCTGAACGGAGTAAGAGACACATCAGCAGAAAAGGATAACAACATAGCAAGTATATCCGTATAGCAGAACCTTGAACGCAAATGCCACAATCACAGCAGCTACACAAGCAGAGGATCCTCAGGACTGGAGATCAGGCCAGGGAATGTCAATTAGAAAGACCCAGCCTTGTACCAGTGATAGTGAGCAGAGTGCGAGATTGGCCATTTTTCCTACCCAAAATGCAATGTTCTGGCCCCGTCTGTATCTCACACTCACATCCAGAATTTTCATAATTCAGAAAAGGTATTTTCTGAAAGAAGTGGTGCCGTATGTCTGGTGCATCAAGTGTCTAAGAACATTTCAACATAGAAGAACCTCCTCACTCATTTCCACAGAGAAGGTCTGGAGGGTAGAAGTCTGGGAGGTTCTGACTATAAGATTATTGGGGCACCTGAGTGATCAGATTGTGATCTTAGAGAAAATATATGACCCCCGGCCCGGCCATCTGGATGCACTTATAAGTCAAAGATTTCTTGTAGTGATAGAGCAGAAGGATATTGCCAAGAACTTCGTGAGGGGATATTAACAACATACTAAATAAATATGTTGCTGCATAAGATATTAAAGGGGATGTGCCGCATGTGGAAAATATGTCCGCCACTCGCAGCACCGGATGGAGAAATGGTCACTCTCCATTCTGTTCTATGGGAGTTCCCGGTGCAGCCGAGAGATGGGTTGGATTCTGCTCGGAACTCCCATAGAACAGAATGGAGAGCCTTGCATTCTGCTCTGGGAGCATCAGGGGCCCGTTTCTAGGATACGTGCGGGTCCCAGACATCATTCTCCACCTGGAAAAATCCCTATAAGATCAATATAAATGTCTCAGATTTACAAATTCAAATGTCAGTGAATCGACGTTAAGGCAACTGGCCTTCATCAAGTGACATCTGGAAGACGATCCCTTTAACGCCTTATGCAGTAACATTTATGTTATAATATAGTAGATAACACTGGTCCCAATTCTACTGCTGTGGTTCCTAGTTTAGGTTCAGGCAAAGTTATCAACACCTCATTGTCATGGGGGATGGCGCAGGTGCCGTCGCCTCCCGCGGCCGGCCCCCCTGCCCGCAGGGCGTCCGACGCGGGTGCCGCGGCTCCCCGCAGCCATCCCTCTGCTGCTCGGTCCATGACGCCGGTCCATTTTCCCGTCCACACTCCGGTGCACGCTGCTCCTGCCTGTCCCGTCCGCCGCGCGCGTACCCACTGCTTGGGGCGCGTGTGCGACGGCTGGTCTGGATTTAAAGGGCCAGTGTCCCGGTATTTAGTCTATTGCCGGCCGCTGGTCCTATATAAGGAATACTCCCCCAGCACTCTCTGCCAGTTCGTTGGTGTGCGTTACCAAGTCTAGAGAGTGTTGGAAGTCCTGTCTGATTATCCGTGTACCAGTCTGTCCGCTACGTTTCCTGACCTTGCCTGTTTGCCGCCTGCCCTGACCTTCTGCCTGTCTCTGACCACGAACCTCTGCCGCCCATCCTGACCTTCTGCCTGTCCCCGACTACGCCTCCGGATTACGATTCTGTACCACGCAGTACCCCGGCCACCATCGCAAGCAAGTCATGTCAGGGGTAGTGACCTGGTAGCCTCACGCCGCAGCAAGTCCATCCCGCTTTGCGGCGGGCTCTGGTGAATACTGGGGGCTACTTAGACTCCGCTCCCTGGCGTGGCTTAACCATCATCGCTTGTGGTGGTCCAGCGAATCCACCATACCCGTTACAGTACAAACTGGCCATGGATTCCGCCAGGGTACCTCTGCCCGAACTCCGGGACGTCGCGATGGCCGTCGCTCAGCAGAGCCAGCGCATTAACCAGCTCACGGCCATGACGCAGAACCTTGCGGCCCGTCTACCTCCGCCTGCGGCTGCTTCCGACACGCTTGCATCAGTTGCTCCGGCTACGGGACCATCTCTGCATCTGCCGCTTCCCTCACACTCTGATGAAGACCCGAAGAAGTGCAGAGGCTTCATCAGTCAATGATCCATCCACCTCGAGAGGTTGGGGCATCAATTCCCTACTGAGCGGGCTAAGATGGCCTTCATAATTAGCCTCCTAACTGGCGAAGCTCTGGCCTGGGCCACTCCGCTATGGGACCGAGGAGATCCCTTTGACGGCGAATCTACAAAGCTTCCTCCAGGGGTTTCCGCTCCCGTTTCGAGGAACCTGCGCACCTCCTCCGCTCCGCGCTTGCCCGTCTCCCCTCAGGTCGACTCCACTGTGGGTCCCTTACTGTGCAGTTCCGCACCCTACCCCCCTTTAGCTGGACTGGAAAATGAGGCTTTGGGGGCGACCTTCAGGGCTTTTGGGGGAAAAA
>JAODAL010066782.1:0-17606 GCA_025379985.1 Phyllomedusa bahiana
TGTGAACATGCCCTTACACATTTCATTGCCATCGTTTACCTCTAACATCAAGGGTACATGGTGCTATGCAGTTTCCACATTGCTTATACTCAACGGTGCCGATGTCCACTCATGATACACTTCCACCACAGCAGCCGCCAATATTTCACAAACTGCCTATGGCCCAAAAGCCAATAATCATCCCTTTTTGCAACTTGAATAAATTGCCCCTTTGCCCATGAGAGCAACAAGAGATATGTGTGCAGACAGCCTATCGCACGTCTTTTATACTCACCAAGCCAGCTCACCACACTACCTTCTGAGCTGCAAGCTGACTGATGTGGAACGTAGGACACAAATGTGTGTGTGTATATAAACCATCAACTATCATTGTTATGCTCTAATCTGCTCTTACAATGGATATTAATACACAGCAGACGCTACATTTGTTTCCCTTTAATAAAGTCTTTGTTCACAATAAGAACATTTTATAAACTCATTACAAAAAAATGAAGCAGTAGAAGGCACTCTGAGGAAAAGTTCAGCAGTTGATTTGGCAATCAACCAAAAACAATTATAAAACAAGTGTAGAGACACAAAACAGAATTCAGCTTCATGTTACTTATATATAATATAAATCATTCAGCAAAAGTATACATTTTTAATAAAAAAAACAAATCCATAGGCAGAAACATAAGAGGTTGACAAGAGAAAAAGTAAACTCTCAAATTATTTCGTTTGCATTTTATCCCAGATTAGACACATATTAAAGGGGTTGTCTCGCTACAATGATTGGGTTTTAATTTAAAGATCTTTAAAAAACAAGCAGCTTTGCAATATATGTTCATTACAAATGTCCTACTGAGTTTGAGCTAGCCCGGTTAGTATTACTACATCTGCTTCTCAGAGCTCTATAGTAGCCGACGGGTTGATCCTTTTCTTACTGGCTGTCAGGTCTGAATGACTCATCACCTTTGAAGACAGGGCGGAGCAGAGAGCCCCTCCAGCACAGAATGCTTCTGTAGTGCAGGGAGGGGAAGGGAGGACCCCTGGCGTCTGTGTCTGTGCTCCCTGGATTAACCCTGTGTGTGCCTGCTTCCTCCTGCTCTCAACACAGATAAAATGTGACAGCAGTGACCCTGTCTGTTACTATAATCATGATATGTCTTTGGAAACTGTGACTATACTAATATTATACAGATCAGGCTTGTGAATACTTTATGCTCTCCAGTATTAGGGACACATCCTGAGTATAGTAACACTTCCCTTGTTGTTGCTGGAGATGTGGAGACTTGTAAGCTAAGCAGGGGATATAGGAACACATGCATCCCCTCTGCTCTATTAGCACACAGCTTCATCTTCCTCTCTACACTCCAAGATCAGCCCTCTCCTGTAACAGACCTAGGCAGGCACACACCGGGTGAACTCTGAGAGCAAACCCCCTCCCCCCCCCCCCCCTGTATAGAAGTTACGTAGCTGCCTGTGTGCTGATGGGAGGGGGGAGAGGGAGGGAGAGGGAGCAGAAGAGACAGACAAGCTAGCACGCCCCTCAGTTCAACTTACCAGGGACACTGACAGGCTGAAAGCTCGTAATGAGACAACTCCTTTAAGCCCAGGTTTACATTCACCTACTGTAGATTTTTCAACCACATTTGCCGAGTTTATTCCAAGCATTTACTACTCTTTCATTGACATATTTTATAACAATACTTCTGATCTTCCCCCTCTTGTGCCCTCTTTAGTTTCCTAAGACAATTTCCTCCTGAACCCTAGTTAAACCTTTAATATAATTTTAAAAGGTTTTTACCCTGTTTGCCCCTGTAACGGCTGGAGGAGGGGATCCACTGGACCACCACAAGCGGTAGTATAAGCCACGCCAGGGAGCGGAGTCTAAATAGGTCTAGGTATTCACCAGATCCCGCCGTAAGTCAGGATGGGCTTGCTGCCACGGGAGACTACCAGGTCGCTACCCCTGTCGGAGCGCAGCATGGTGCAAAATAATCAGGCAAGCTCGTAGTCAGGGACAGGCAAGAAGGTCAGGACAGGCGGCAAAGGTTCATGGTCAAGGGACAGAGGCAACGGTTATGGTACATGGAATATCAGAACATAGACTAAGGAACGCTTTCTCGCAAGGCAGAAGACACTATTGATCTGGCAAGGGAGTAGGGGCAGGGACAGGGTCAAATCGCCTCAGCATCTGGTGATACACAATCACCGGCGCGCTGGCATTTTAAATTTGACAGAGCCTTCGCGCACGCACCATAGGGAGCGGAAGCATTCGTGCCGGCCGCCAGAGACATTGCAGGGAGCAAAGAAAGGCGAGTAGCTGCAGCCTGGAACTGGACTGTGGGTAGGTCCTCGGCCTGACATGCGGGTCACATACACCACTCACAGTGAGGCACAGGTGCAGCCGTGACACTCCCTTTCCCTTTCGTAAAATATGTAAAGGTTTCAATCATGTTCCCTTCTTTCCCTTTATAGCATGTTAAGGTTTTTAACCTGTCTCTCCTTTCCCTTAAATAACATATGTAAAGGTTTCCATCGTGTTCTCCCTTTCCCTTTTGTAACATATGTAAAGGTTTCCATCATGTTCTCCCTTTCCCTTTTGTAACATATGTAACGGTTTCCATCTTGTTTCCTCTTTCCATAAGGCTGTTACATAAGGCTGCTTTTACACAGGACAGACATGCTGCAGATTCTCCATTGTTTTTGCTACAGAGAATCCACAATATATTACAGCTGTAGCAAAATAGAAGATTTCTTGAAACCTTCCAGAACACTGCTCAGAACACTTGTGTAAATTGAATAAGCTTTAATTCCGAGATTATTCCATGTCAAAAAAGTGGCAAGTCGCTTTCTTTTCTGCAAAGTGGATTTTAAAAGTCTCTACTCTCTAAGGCCCTGTCCCCACGGCAGCGGTTTGCGGCCGGTTTTTCAGACGGAGAGCGGAGAAAATCCCTCCCCCTTCACATTGACTTGCACAAATTCCGTCCGAAAACCGGACGGAAGAATGTGCTTGTAGAATGTTTTGCGGGCGGAAAAACCGCCTTGCAGAAAGCCCATGCAGTGGGGACTGCTTCGCGGGTTTTTCGGCCGGTTTCGGCCGGCCGCAAACCGTCTGAAAAACCGGCCGAAAACCCGTGCCGTGGGGACATGCCCTAAGGATTTGTTCACATATCGTACCTGTGCACGCCGCAAGACGCCGGGTGATTTAGAAGTACACACTGGTTAATGCGGGGGGTTGCCCCATTCACTTCTATTATCCTTCGGCACGTAAACGATGTGAAGAAGTGACATGTCACTTCTTTCACTCAGCGTTCAATACGCGTCAAGGAAGATGGAGGCAACACTGATTTTTCAGCGTCCAGATCAGAGTCAAAACCTTGTCTGAAGAGTGCCTCTCAGCAGTTTTCAGACAAAGGTCTGACAAGGCTTTTAAGACGCACGATTTTATTTAATATACTATAATCCTATTAAAAATCACATTAAATACATTATATATATATATATATACACTCACCGGCCACTTTATTTGGTACACCTGTCCAACTGCTCGTTAACACTTAATTTCTAATCAGCCAATCACATGGCGGCAACTCAGTGCATTTAGGCATGTAGACATGGTCAAGACAATCTCCTGCAGTTCAAACTGAGCATCAGTATGGGGAAGAAAGGTGATTTGAGTGCCTTTGAACGTGGCATGGTTGTTGGTGCCAGAAGGGCTGGTCTGAGTATTTCAGAAACTGCTGATCTCCTGGGATTTTCACGCACACCCATCTCTAGGGTTTACAGAGAATGGTCCGAAAAAGAAAAAACATCCAGTGAGCGGCAGTCCTGTGGGCGGAAATGCCTTGTTGATGCCAGAGGTCAAAGGAGAATGGGCAGACTGGTTCGAGCTGATAGAAAGGCAACAGTGACTCAAATAGCCACCCGTTACAACCAAGGTAGGCAGAAGAGCATCTCTGAACACACAGTAACGGCGAACTTTGAGGCAGATGAGCTACAGCAGCAGAAGACCACACCGGGTGCCACTCCTTTCAGCTAAGAAACAGGAAACTGAGGCTCCAATTTGCCCAAGCTCATCGAAATTGGACAGTAGAAAATTGGAAAAACGTTGCCTGGTCTGATGAGTCTCGATTTCTGCTGCGACATTCGGATGGTAGGGTCAGAATTTGTCGTCAACAACATGAAAGCATGGATCCATCCTGCCTTGTATCAACGGTTCAGGCTGGTGGTGGTGGTGTCATGGTGTGGGGAATATTTTCTTGGCACTCTTTGGGCCCCTTGGTACCAATTGAGCATCGTTGCAACCCCGTGTGGAATCTATGCCACGAAGAATTGAGACAGTTCTGAAGGCAAAAGGGGGTCCAACCCGTTACTAGCATGGTGTACCTAATAAAGTGGCCGGTGAGTGTATATATATATGTATATATATATATATATAACACACACATATATACATATACAACAGACACACACACACATTAGTATAGATACTATACTATATAAACTGTTTAGTATATACTATATATGTACATACAGACAGTCCCCGGGTTACAAACGGGATAGGGACTGTAGGTTTGTTCTTAAGTTGAATTTGTATGTGAGTCAGAACAGGTATATTTAAGTATAACACCAGCACAAAAGGGTTTTTTTTTTTTTTTTTTTTTTTTTTATTATAGTTTTGGATAGTGCAGGGAAGGGTTTTTACATTGGTTTTGCTGTCTGTGCCCCTGTTAAGAAGATTTCACCTAATTTTCACCTCATGTGCTGCTGTGGCATGCTGGAACTTGTCATTCCACAATTATCTGCTGTGGAACATGGAACTACAAGTGCCAGCATGCCCCATAAGTTTCCATTTCTAACTAGGGGACAGATATAAGTTGGAACGGTGTAAGTCGGGGACTGCCTGTATATATATGTAAGTAATATCTAAAATGTATTTAACATGATCAAAGAATAATATTAAATAAAACTGGAACGAAAACTGCATCGAAACCGCCACATGCGTGATTGAGGTTTTGAAGGTCATTGATTCCTATGGGAATTTTCAGTGTTGAAAATGCTTCAAGAATTGACATGACACCTCTTTTTCAGTGCCCAAAAAATGTGTCCAAAGAAGCGCAGAAGACGCACGGAAAAACATGTTAAAACTGCATAGTGTGAACTACGAAAATTTACTAAGGGCATTTCAGAGGCTTTTTGGACCAAATCAGCCGAATGAACATACCCTAATTATTTCACCTTAATGTTGTTGCACATAGAGCACTACGGCGATGCCTGCACATCAATACACATACTGCTTATACGAACTGACCCAGCTGGATGGAAAGCTCCAGTTCGGAAACCTCTGTAGTAAAGAGTCAAGCTCAGGAGAGTGTTGGTTCTCCCCAAAGAAATAATGTGCAGCAGCTGCAATGGTAACTATCCCATCGCGGTGTCCATCCGAACCCTGGAGAACAACAAAAAAAGTTAGTGGTGGTGCGATATACAGCAGATATAGCAGGAAAAAGAAAATGGGTTGGCATGGTCTGATTAAATACGTTTAAGACCAGGCCATTATCCCCCTCAGACCATTTCCATTTTTTTATGTACATGTGGAGTTCAAAGCTATAAAGTGTTTTTGCAATCTGTTACTGTATTTGAACAATTTTTTAAAATCTTTTCTACGTTTCTATGTAAATTTTTTTTTTGTGCCATCAGCAAAAATTTTAAAATAAATAAAATTTCAGTTTTTTTTTTTCACTTTTCTTTTTCTGAGATACAGTGCAGAGTTTATCAGCAGCCACTGCAGTTACCCAGCACAGGCAATGGGAATAGAAGCTGAAATTGTACTGATAGGGTAGCATAAACTACCTGACTGGTTCACTTTAAGTCTGTATCAAAATGTCATTGGTGTGTAATAGATTAGTATATTTAATTTTTATTAATCTATTGATAGAAATACTCTAATATCAATACAAATACTGCCAGGTTGTATAATCTAGTGGTGGAAGTGATTGGATGAAATCAAATGACCCACAGATACCTGTCTGTCACGGTTCACGCCGCACTCCCTGCCTTGGACCGTTGCCGTGTCCATGCCTGCCATGTCTCTGCTTGGGCTCCCAGTGCAGAGGTCCGGTCGGCCTGTGTTCTTTGCTGTATACATTCCTGTCCTGTTGCTCCTGCTTTCTGGGGTCCTATGTGTGCACTGCGCCTCCTAGGGCTCACGCGGCAGCTTCCTGCCCGTTATAGGTTCTCTGTCCTTTTCACCTTCCTCTTTTTTTTTAGAATATATTTTATTTGGTATCCAAATTCACAATATACGATTTACATCTTACAAATACTTAACAGTACAATTCTTTTCAATAAAAGAATACCAGGTTTTATCTTAGAAATAGCCAAATCAAATGAACGCAAAAACGTACCAACAAGAAATTAAATACAGCCAGGAATATGTTTCTTATCTTAATGATGTCTCCTTAACATGAGAAACTCCGTTCTCACTTTATGTTTGTGTTTGTGGTTGTAGTTGTAATCTCCCCAAAGTCCCCATGTGCGCCTCCATCAGAAACCATTTAGTATATTGAAAGATATTTACTAACTTCTCTATCTCCTGTTGGGTATAAAATTTCTCCAAAAATTCCCTCCATTTCTTAAAGAAATTTTTTGTCATTGTTTCTTTGTCGTTCCACATATATCTGATCTGCTATGGCATATATTTTAGTTTGCCCTATCACCTTTTCTATGCTTGGGACCTCACTGTCTAGCCATTGAGACAGAATGCATCTTTTTGCCACCAACAATATAATATGTAGTATGGCTGGAAGTTCACCACTTTGCTGTTCCGTCAAATCCTCATCCACACTATCCCTCCCATGTAGTAAGAAGATTATTGGAGACATAGTTATATTACCCTTCCAAAGAGATAACATTAGGTCTTTAATTTCGCCCCAGAATACCTGCACCATAGGACATGTCCACAAAACCATGGAATAAGTCGTTTTGGCTTCAGCACATTTCGGACATTGCCGTCATTCTATCTGGGAATCCTTGCGATGGGGTATATCAATTGCATATTATGGCCGCATGCATTATTTTGAAATATGTTTCTCGCCACCTCTATTTATGGACATGCTTGCGTATGTTCCTCAATCCCTCTATTATCTCTTTTTTCTATATTTTCCTTTCGTCCATTTTCTCCATCTCCTAAATCCCTCGCAAACATCAAATTTGCATACCTGTCTCTAATATCTGCGTATATGTGTGGCTATGGATTTTCTGTGCGGTTAACTGATCCTACAAACCTATCAAAGGCATTTCTAGAGTCGCTCCTAACTTATGTTTTTGAATTCTGGAATCAAAAATGAAATGATTTGTAAGTATTGTAGTGGTATGTGAGAATCTGGAAGACTATTGTTCCGTTTTAATTTCTGCAAGGTCATAAATCTGTATGTCTCCTGGCGAAAGAGATGCGTCACTGAGGCTATTCCTGCTTCCCTCCACCTCTTGAACCACCCATGATTTTATTCCCTTCTTGAAATTCATACATGCTCCACAATGGCAGGTATTTTGATATTCGGAAGACAAAGTCATATCTTTTCCTCAACTCCTTCCTGCTGCTACCGTGGTCTTTTAGGAGATAGAGTGTTTATAGCTCTCAATGGTGAGTGTTTTGCCTATCTTAGATGTAATAAACTCGTGAGCTTCACCCCAGGCCAAGGTTTTCCTCTAAGCTCACATTCAGAATAAAAATTGGTATTGTGCAACCAGTCCAGAATGTGTCTTGACAAACTGCAATGTTGTTGCTCCTTAAATCTGGAAAGGTTTATCCCTACATCTGATATTCAATGATTGTATTTTAGCGATGGCTATCCTAGGCCTTTTGCCCTGCCATATGAACTTAGATCCAAGCCATTGTTTTTTTAACATCTGAGTGACGCAATAAAATCGGGATTGTTTGCAAAGTATATAGCAAACGAGCAAATGGTATCATTTTGACAAGATGTATCCTACCCAAGAGTGCCAGTTGGGGATCCTGCCAATGTTGTAGTTCCGTTTGTATTTTTTCAAAAAGAGGGAGATAGTTTAGATTATATACTGATGAGGATATGTGCCCTTTTGATGCCAAGTATTTAATATAATCCTTTGCTACCTAATGCCTGTCGCTCTAACTCTATTCGTCTCCCTATGATTATCCCTCCTATCCATAGTACTCACTTTTGGTCCCAATTGACATGATTTCCGAAAAATATCCCTAATTTTTTCCATCAAATCTAACACTTGTTGTAAATGCGCCCAGGGTTATTCATAAAAAGGAGAACATCGTCCGAAAGGCGGTTTTCTTTGTTTCCTATTTTCCTATCTTTATTCCCTCATATAGTTTGGTTTGCTCTAATGTGCGCAGTAAAGGCTCCAGAGTGAGTTTTTTAAAGAGCAAGGGTGACAGCGGACACCCTTGCCTTGTTCTTCTGCATGTGATGCATCAATCTAAAACCTGGGTTGTAAACCACTGCTCTCGGGTTTTTGTTATAAGGTTTCTATAAAAGTTCTCATTTTCCCCCTTATCCAAACCTGGTCAGTACCTGCCAAGCCAGGCCATCTAACACTATTTGAACGCTTTTTCTGTGTCTAATGACACAGGCCTTTAGTTACTTTTGTCCCTTTCTCAGTGCATCCAAAGCTCCTTAGTATTTTCCTGTATTTATTACGCTGCCCTACCCTTGACAAAACCTACTTGCCTTTCCCTATTAGTCCGGGAAGGATAGCTGCAAGCCTATTTTGCCATATTTTTTTGATATTAACTTTAAATCCTGGTTTATGAGCGATATTGGGCCCATATGATTCCACTTTTCGTCAGGTCTCTACCTGGTTTAGGCAATACTTTAAATGAAGGCCAGGTTGGCTTCATCAGGAATATACCGCTTCCCCTCATCAATGATGAGTATATTGCACCAGTGTGGGTGCCACTTGCACCTGTAAAATTTTATAGAATTCTGATGGAAACCATCAGGTCCTGGCGCTTTTCTGTCCCTAGCGACTTTTATTGTACTCTGAATCTCAATGGTTATTGGTGCATTTAAAATCTCTCTTTGCTCATCTGATAATTTTGGAGGATTACAGCGCTCCAAGAAGTCAGCTCCCTGCTCTTCTTCGCATCCCTTTGCATCTGTGTATAGTGATTTATAGTATTTCTGAAATAGGGTGTTTATTTCCTTTGGATTGGTTATGAGGCTCCCTTCCCTAGTTTTTAAAGATACAATTCCTCCCTGCCCTTTATTAGATCTTGCTAACCTTGCCAGGAGTTTCCCCGATTTACTTTCGAAACGGAAGAGTTCCGCTTCGAATTTTGATCTGTGCAGGTTATTTCTTCTCTCCAGCCACAGTTCAAAAATCTTTTTTGCTTCTTCCCAGATTTGTTTATTATTCTGAGACGCATTCCCCACGAAAGCTGTATAAGCAGCCCTTAGCTGTTCGATAAATTCCATATATTTTTTTTTGTACTACTTTTTTGTAGTGAGATATATGACTAATTAAATGCCCTCTTATGACCGCCTTGGCTGTCTCCCAGTATAACCGCGGGTTCTTTTTGTGCTCCGCATTTGCGTATTCATATTCCATCCACCAACCTTGAATCTTTTCCTTAAAAGTTTCATTTCCCGCCAAGGACACTGGAAAATGCCAAATATAGTCCTGTCCTTTTGCATATGTTTCGGCCAACTCTATCATTATAGGTGCATGATCCGATATAATGATATCTCTAATCTCTATCTCTAGGACTTTCACCTTCCTCTTGACCTGTGACCCCTGGCTATAAGAGGAAGTTCCTGTCTTTGCTCTGGGTTAGTCCATTGTTGTGCCTCATGCTAGTGCTGTGGCCATCTGAGCTCCTGCCAGCTTCTCAGGTCTGCTGTTCTGGACTTAACCCCTGAGATGCCTGGTCCAGTGCCTGAAGTCCATCAGAGCTCCTGACTACCTGTCTGTTGTCTTTTGCTGTCCTTATACCTGTCCAGTACCTGCTGTATCCTGCCGTTATACCACTCTGTTTTCTGCTCGAATCCTGCGTATGCATATGTTATCCTGCTGTATACGTTTTCCTGCTGTACCTGTCTACCACCGCTTCTGCGCCTGGAGTTCCTGTCCTGCACCCCGGCTGTCACAGCAGGTAGCCACATCAGGGGTAGCAACCTGGGGGTTCCCCGCAGCAAAGTCCGTCCTGCTGTGTGGCAGGCTCCAGTTAAGACCGGGAGCCCCTTAGACTCTGCTCCCTGGCGTGGATCTCCATCTACCATCTCGCCTGCGGTGATCACAGTGGATCCACACCCGATTACCAGCGATTGGTGCCTGAGCGCATGCTGTTACCACCGGATCGTGACACTGTCAAACTAAAGCGGCTCAAATTCTTGAAAAGTAATACAAGCAACAACGCTACCCTAACGCTACCCTAACGGAGGGCAATTAGTGTTGGATTCATGGAGGTTACGGGTTTGGTCAGAGATAAGACAGAAGTGACTTTTTTGCCTTTTTGGTCTCTATACAGATCTGGTCATAATGAAGATGATAGCTACCCTCAAAGGCATGACCCTATACATGGTTATTTTTGGTTCCTTTTGCAATGAAAATTATGTAATTTTTACATTGAAGGTTTGTACTGTTTAGACTAAGGCTATACGGCACCATTGTAAGAGATCTGCTGTGTTGCATTCCTGAATGACAGTATTTGGCTGTTGATGAAAGTTAATGTGGTTGTGTTACAACTCATTAATTTCCATGACCGCGACCCGATATTTGTCAGAAATCCATTCAGGATGGATTTTGGTTCACAGCTACAGGAAGTTGTGGGTTGCAGCATGACTACATTCACTTTCATTAGCAGAGAAACGCTGCCAATTAGGTAGGCCACACAATGATTTTTGGCCGTACAAAGTGTGTGACAGCCAAATTTGCCGTGCAGCCCTAGCCTTATACAGATACCAAATACATGTGCATACCTGACTGCTATCTGAGCATAAAATCCTAAGCAGAAAAGGGTTAAATAGTACAGAAGAACTTGGAATGCATTTCAGGGTGTGAAGTGATTAAGTAACTTCAGATCAGCAGAAGATAAGTGAAATTAAATTAAAAAGCAGAAAACATGTAAGGCTTTATTCCTGTAGGCATATTAGTGATCTGTGTGCAAACTGTATATTTTGCAGGAAACCTTTCCTAAAAGGGCTTCCCATCTGCTTACCTTCACTTCAATCCAAAATTTCCATGCAGGAGCTTGTAGACCATGGGAATAAGAAACACAGTTCCCATTAGCAGCTACAGGTGTCCCGTCACCCAAGGACCAGTTGGACAGCACACATTTTTCATGTGGACGAATGTCCATCATAATATGACTGGGTCCTGCCAGGAGGGACAGCATATTGTACGTAAGACAATACAGGGTTTACCATACTGGCAAATACCCAGGGAAAACATTTCAGAAAATAATTCCCTCCAATTTACACTGATGTATACTACCATTGCTAACTAGATCAGATGAGGCTGTTGCTATACAATTGCTTCAAGCAACTCTCTGGACTGTCAGCTGACCATGCACACGTGTGAGCTTGATTATTAGGGAGTGGTTTATTGCTAGCCTTCTGTAGAGAAGCATTTAAGTTTGTTAATGGTTGCCGGAATTTGGGTCTTGTGAGCTGATAACATTAAGGGCCACATGTATGAAACGGTTTTGCTCTAAAACTCACTTTTTTGCCCATAGGTTTCTATAGGGAAAAAAGTGAGTTTTAGACCAAAACCATTTCATACATGTGGCCTAAGTCTTCTCTTGGTAGTTATCTGTTCGGAGTTTGTTAAAGGGGTTTTGCCACGAAGTAAAATTGACGTGGGAAATTTGAAAATTAAATAATAAACATTTTCACCATTCATTATTATTAAAAATTCTGCACCGTTTTTGTTTTAGCTGCTCCTTTAGTGATCCATTGTTTACAGCTCATCTCCAGGGGATACGAACAGGGCTGAAAGCTTCTCAGTCCTGGATGCACATGCTGAGACATCACCTCTCTTCTCAGGCAGCTACTGAGTGTTCAAACCCCAGGTGCTGTCATTCTACTCCTGTCCTCTGTACTCCTTAGTAATAAGTCAAATAGTGCAAATAAATAAATAAAAAAGAAACCTCAATGAGGTCTGTGCATTGATAAAAAGAAATAAAATCCACAGGTTTGGTTCCTGCAGGGATTTGAACTGAGGACCGTTGTGCCTGGAGGCAAAAGTTTTACCTCTAAGCTATAATGTAGCTACTTATAGTTAAACACATAAACAGACCTTTCTTTGACTACAGAGAGGAAAGGCCTGGTGATGTCAACCTGCTGGGTCACATGATATGTAATTCAAACAAATCACACCTCCTTCTGAGCACACAGAGCTGAAGAGCTGGATGCAGGAGGTATGAAATGAGATCGTGGCAAAACCCCTTTAAGGACCTGTGTCAGGGACCGGTCAGGGACACACACACACAGACAAGTGGGCCCTGACTCTGATCCCAGCCCCTGTCCCTGCCTTTTGGGGAACCCGACTCCTTAATAGGCTGCACTGATATAGGTGCGACACAGACAGGACAAACAGACACAGAACAATAAGCGTAGTCGGGTGGTCCAAAGTCGGCAATAGTACGGGCAGCGAGGTACAGAGTCGTGAGACAAAGAGGGTAACCGGGGGCGGTCCAAAGTCGGCAACAGTACGGGCAGCGCGGTACAGAGACGTGAGACAAAGAGGATAACCGGAGTCCAAAGCTAAAGGTCAATACCCGTCAGGCACAGCAATACAAAATCACTATGAGAGAGGATGGTCAGTAGCACAACAGGGTCAGGTAACAGAAGGACAGAATAAAGGCAATGCTAGCTACAGGCAGAAAGACCTCTATAGCAGGCAAAGATGGAAGTGAAATGAACCTTTAAATAGGGAACCAAAGGAGGCAGAATTGAGGCCATATGTGGAAAGAAACACAAGACCGGATAGGAACAGAAGGTTGTCAATCAAAAGGAGAAACTCCTTAACTAAAAGAGCGCGGGAGGAGTCCCGGCCAGGGCGTTGGCCAGGAATCAATCAAGCAAACAGTGAGGAGAACACAGTTCACACTAGTGAATACAATTCAAAACATCATGTAAGAAACCAGGGCTTCCGTCACAACGGCCACGGCCGGCGAGCAGAGCCCAAAGCTGAGGTTCTGTCAGGCATGATCATGACAACCTGTTTGCCTTTAGTTCTCTGCTACTTCAGTTCAGCCCTGTGTCATTCTTGCAGTGTGTTCTATTTCTAAGGTCTCTTTGGTGGGTTGGGTTGGGGTAAGCATAGCGAGGGACATTGGTAGGGATAGGGTAAGCATAGCGAGGGACATTGGTAGGGCTATTGTCAGGGGTAAGACAGTGTCAAGGGTGTCTGGTGTTAGGGCCAGCTTTAGGGACAGGTTAGGGAAAGTTAGTGGTTAGGGTCAGGAGTTTTCTAGTGTCTAGTTTCTGAATTCAGATCATTTATCCTTCCATTTCCATCCACCTTGCTGTCAATCGTCCATTGGTAAGTCCCTACATTTTTTTTTTTTATACATGCTATTATTACTTACATGCGACTGCTGGTTGGCTTAATTTCTGCTATAAGTTTTGTTGCCATCTGTGTCAACCAGCCCCATTACAATGAGTATCCAAGAATAATATATAAGGAAATTACAGCACAAATGGTGTTATTTAATTATATTTTAGCTATTTTATAGGATTACATGGAAATACTATTCATAAATTCAATAGGTTACGCACCGTTAACTTCAAAATTCAGCCGTATAGCTCCCGAGAGCATCTTTTGTTTGGACTCCAGTTTAAAATCCATGGCCTCCGAGATTGGAGGCTGAGGGGCAGGAATGTACCAATGTTTTCTGTTGATGAGAGGACAAAAAAAAAAAGAAAAAAAAAAGCTTTGAGCGGATCCATCCAATCTTATCCATATAAAGACTGACTTCAAGAACATGCTTGAAACAAACTTCCAACCGACTTGGTTGAAAAATCCAGAGTAAGTGAATGTAAACCTGCCTGATATAAACATACTCGTATTTCTGTTATAGGAGCAAAGAAAAAGGAAGTGATATAAAGTGTGGTCTGCCATCAGTCTTGTATGTCCAAACAGTATGTAAATGTGGTATACAGCCAAAATCCACATCCACATCAATCATTATCCTACAATATGTAACTATAGTAATGAATATGGGATAACAATTGTATCTTAACACAATAGAATACATTCACTTTGGTAACAATGTGTAATTATGACAATTTCTAAACTGATGGAAAAGAATTGGGGTATTTTACAATCTGCTGAATTTCTGCATATTGCTCAGTAATTATTAGTCCTATATTAAACGTGTACTAACCTGGGGAAGGAGTATATAGGAGACCGAGGGAACCCGCAGAAAAATGCATCATCACATGGGGCCCGCACTGTATCATTTAATTCTGGTATATGGGGTGTGAGGTGGGTTATTCCGTTGTAATCAAATACATTTATCCATATCCCAGAATCGCGCTTCACCACATCTCCATTCAAGTTATGGAACATTTGCGTTGTGTGCTGTAGCAATAGAGAATGAAAATTTAAGATATTTCTCATGTACACAGTCAGAGGCCTAACTTGAAGCTCCTGGGCCCCAATGCAAAAGCTGAAATTGGGCCCTGCAGCTGCCATGTGTTATTTATAATACTGGTGTCTTCCTATGTGGCAGGAGGGCTTTTGGGCCCCCTCATGCTGCAGGACCCGGGACCTCTGCACCCCCTATAGCTACGCCCGTGTACACAATATATAACATGCCTAAAGGGGTCTTCCATAACTGCTCTAAGCTCAGTTCGGTTCACAGCATGTTAGAAGAGAAGCTGGTCTGTAAGTTCTGACCATATCCCAATATGACCTTGAGCATCCAATATATATACATATAAATATATATATAATATAACTCAAAATATATAAAAATATATATATATATATAGAAATAAAAAAATCCACGGCACTCCAAAGAAAAATGTGAGCAAAAGAGAAGTTTATTCCTCCATGCTAGATAGCGACGTTTCAGCTCCCTCACAGAGCCGTTGTCAAGCTTGACAAAGGCTCCGTGAGGGAGCTGAAACGTCGCTATCTAGCATGGAGGAATAAACTACTCTTTTGCTCACATTTTCTTTGGAGTGCCGTGGATTTTTCTCTATTTTTATATCTTGGGGCTTTTATATCAGAGCTGTCGCTGCTGGCACCCACATTTTCTAATTTACTCACTTTTTAGGAAGTGCTGCTTTATTTCTTTGTTTTTATATATATATACACACCCTGTTTCCCCGAAAATAAGACAGTGTCTTATATTAATTTTTGCTCCTAAAGACGAGCTAAGACTTATCTTTAGGGGATGTCTTATTTTTCCATGAAAATGGATTCACATTTATTGTTGAACAAAAAAATCAACATGTATTAATATACTGTAGTGATGTCATCACAAACAGCATAAGCAGTCAAACTCTGAATTGCATCAGAAAAAATGCACTAGGTCTTATTTTCGGGGGATGTCTTATTTTCAGGGAAACAGGGTATATATAGGCGCCTTAGCATTTTTTGTGCCAATTCGTAACCAAAATACTGCCACCATATGGTTGAATGACACCGGCACGTCAAAAGTGAGTCATAATAATGTGACTCAATTGTGACTGGGCATTGCACCTAATGGTTTATACTTTAGAGGACACTGTGGCCTGTAGACACCAGTTGGGGGTGGTGGTTAAAAGTGAACATTGCCACTCACCAGTTTAGCAGTGGCTCCTGTTACAATCGCAGTCAGCGGCCACCTTGAAGCGATGCATAGGAATGTATAACGTGATGTGCATGGTACTGGGAAAGGGGAGAGGGGAGAGCATCTCAACCAAACTCACTCCACTGTGCCCTGCACTCAGCAGTATAGCAAAGAGCGACTCCCACTACATTAACCTGCTTCGACCTGTGGCTAGCTACTCCTGTTGCATTCAGAACCCACATTGAAGCACAGGGATATAAAGTGTGGTGTGGGCAGTATCAAGCGGAGAAGAGAGGGGTGTGGTGCTCACCGGCTTCTGTACACAGCAGTTCTTGCTTCATTCAGTGCCTATATCGAGGTGCATTAAGTACTTTTTTTAAGAGCATGGATGGGACCAGAACTCTGCCCTTAAGTGGATGCATTTTCTATTGCAGCAACCGTCCTGGGGAAGGCGATCTACTAGTATGTAATAAAGTGCTATTGATTACCGAATACATTAAAAGGTTTTGGAAATCTCCGATAAGGGCAAAAGACTTTGGTACAATACTAAGCACTTTCTTTCAGAGATTAGTATGGCACTAGCACCAGGTCCCCATGGGTGTAAAATTTCAATATATCAAAATTCAGTAGATGTCTGACATTGGAAGACCCCCTCAATATACTGCTAATAAGATATTTTGGATGTGTTTACACACATGATCCATAAGCAGAGTATGTATGATGTAGAATTACCTGTAGGAAAACTCTCTTTGGCTTGGGGCTGTCCATATCAGCGCTGTAGGGGAAGAACATCCCAGAACACACAAGGATCAATGTCACGCCAGACACAATGGCCAACACAACCATTATTGGCTTCGTGCTCTTGACAAGGTAAATGAACTTGACCTTAAGAAAATAATTTCATCCAGAACTGAAAATTATAAATGTAAACAGACAATAAGGATGACATGTATAAACGGGGCTGCGCCAGAAGTCTGGTGTCTTGTCAGCCCGAAAACTGGCGCAGCCCCGTTTGCTATATTTTTAAATCTCCCGCACGCCAGTATCAGGCATATTATAGAGCGCCCGTGGCACTTTGTAATGCGCCTGATTTGAGGGTGTACGGGAGGAGGGCGCACTAGAACCGTACAAAGCTATAGATTTATAGCTTCAGTATGGCAATTCCAGGCAAATTACTGCTGGAACAGGTAAACCACTTTGAAAGTGGTTTACCTGAGCCAGGATTGAAGTTCATGCGCTAGAAGGCGCATTCTACACTGTTATAATGCTCATCTAAATTCATACATGTCACCCTAAATTTGCAACAAACTGTTTAAAACAATAGTACAGTAGTAAATGCAAAAAAAAACTTGTAATATATGTTATCAGAGAAAAATGTCTCTTTCTCCACTCCTTTCCTCCTCCCTCTACCTCTTAAACTCATCATTCAATCTGATGAACTGCTAAAAACTCCATCTTAAGAGATGAGGGACTCTCAGCTGACTGAGATATCAGGTTACATGCTCCCCATAAAAGTCTATAAAGAGGGGACAGGAGAGGAGGAGGAAACTGTAAAGTAAGAGAGGAAAACAGAGAAACAGAGAGGCACTCAGACATGTAGTAAACATATCTCACCCCAGAGCTTAAATCACAGCTTACACTGCTCAGTACTGATCTATAATATCCTTTATGCTGCTGCTTCTGAGGGTGTGTTATAAGCAGCATTTTCTCTTCTGTGTGTGTATGTAGTACATGGGAGACATCATAGCAGCTAGATACACTTTTACTATAGCACACAAGTATGTATGCCAAATACACATTCCTATATTTTTTTTAATAAATTAATTTTAAATTAGTTTTCATTTTTAAA